>OMNM01017916.1:2443-20899 GCA_900302745.1 Parablennius parvicornis | reverse complement strand
GATCACACACAGAGAGAAAGCGAGTCTCTTCAGGCTGTTAAGAACACAAACAAGAGTCGAGGTCCACACAGGAAAAGTTCCGATGGAAAAGCCTCTCACATCCAGCTGCAGCTGCGGCGCCGCTGCAGCCCGGCGGCTTTGGAAAACTCAAACTTCCAAAACATTTGGTTCTCCGGGATGTTTTCAGGTTTCAAACAAGAGATGCAGAACCGAGGTGCAGCCTGTTTGTAACCCATGTGTGAGCCGCAGGGAAACACTCTGCGTTATCCGCGATTTTGACGGCTCTTCTTCCTGCTAACTGTGCAGATTTCCCTCTCTGGGTTGCCAGGTTGGACACCAAAATATTCCCAAACTGGAGCTTTCGTCTCTGTAATGACTGTATCTCATAACAGCATCATATAGATACTAACGTATAACTAAACTCCAGATAATTTTAACAACTCGATTCACGCTAAATTGAAAATAAAAGACAAACGACGCTTCATTTAAGCATTGTTTACGTGAACTCGTCCCACGGAGTGAACTCGAATCGTCCGTCGATGCACAGACTTTACATACTGAAAACTTAAAGTTCAAGAGGAACTATCTCAAGATAAAAAAGTGAAGTCTGTTAAACGTATCGGTAAAACCATGTCCTCTTAATCAAATTGCGGCGAATCGCTCGCAGTGTAGCTGTCGTCCACAACTTTTCCCAACCAAAACAAAGCGAGAAACAAGCTTCCACCAAGTAACGTCAAACTTCCTGACAGAGAAAAGATCTCCACCGGAACCCGCTTTTTACGCCTCCACCGGGCGGTGAGCGCCGCTCCTCACGGCTGGACGTCCAGGCTCCGCGGAATGTCTCCAGAGGCGTCGTGTGTGAGCCAGCAACGAGCAGGAACTTCGTTATTCCCGATGCGGTTTCGGATCCCGCAACTGTAAATTCAAGCCCTGCAGCCGCGGGGACGCGCTGTTACTCGGTGGAAGTCCGTCCGCGGGAGCGCGCTCTCATTATTGGAGGGGCGGACCAACAGTGACGTCAGGGGGGCGTGAGGCGCCTTCGCTGCTGTAACAAGTCAGGACTTTTAAATGGACGACTGGTTTCATCTGATTACGGTCAGCAATGTAATTAAAATAGTGGTTTGTAAATATAATTTCCTCCCTCTGCCCAAAGTGGGAATCGAACCTGCAACCACCAGGTTGACAGTCTTTGGCTGTGTGCAGCTGGAGAAGTTCAGGGAGTGATATTCAAACAGGGGGACCCGACACCCACGGAGTGCCACCGAAGATTCACAGAGGGTCACGAAGCCACTGCGGGTATTTGAATCCAAGACCTTCTCACAGTCAGGCTGGAGTGCAAACTATTGCACCACCATGCGATCAAATACTTGTTTATCTCAACATATCATGGGGTACTAAATATAATAGAACATTTTATTTTTCTATCATTGAAAACAAGTGAAAATTAAAATTTTTTACAACCAGTTTCTAAAAATGAATTGTGTACAATTGTATAAATTGCCTACGAAAATAAAGGATATTTGTGTTATTAGATTATGTCTATGGTTTATAATAATACATCTTTTGCATTTGTGGGATACACAAGCAGAGTTGGGTGTGTGGGTTGCGAAAATGAAAAATCTTCCACAGCCAAACAGCTTTCCTTTGCTGCTGCTGTTGACTCTTTAAGCTTCCGGTACCCTCCAGATGTGGCTGCTTCTACAGGAACAGATTGATTCCACAGGTCAGAGTTGTCGTTCTTCTGCGTCACTCATGTTGCTGATATGTCTGCAGGTTTCTATGTTTTCTACCCCTTACTGCCTGGCCTTCTGCCTTTGTACTGCCCCACTCTATTGTGGGATCTTTGAAAGACCTTCAGTGCAATTTAAGGTTGTTTTTGTATATAACAAATCTATATATTCAACTTTGTAACCAGTGTTATCAAATTTCATGGTTAATTTTTTTTTTTTGCCAAATTTTAATTTGGTGGAAGGTTGCAAGAACTTTTTTTTGGCAGTTCAGGTGAACATACATTTAGGAACTGAGCTAAAATCAGATGTTTTTAGTTGGACTGCAGAGAATGAATGTAACTCAATGCATCGCCCCCATTGGGCACAGTTACATAACGTGGTACTTTGTTTTTCTTATTTTTAATCTGAATACTTCTACTGCTTTTGCAAGAATACCAATCTGAGCTGCTTGTGACAATCCGTCTTTAAGGCCTCTTCAGTGCATTAACCAAGAATTAAAATGTTCATAAATCCAGCCATACCAACACTTCACGTCACGCAATAAACACACCAAAATTCAAGACATTAAATCAACACCAGCATTTTATTATTATTTTTTTCTCCAAAAGCATGTAAAAAAACAAAATTTAAAAACAAAGAATATGCACAAAATGATTGTGTATATCGTAGGCGTAGAAAGGGGGCGCTCACATCTGAAAAGGTTCCACCACCACTAAGCGATAGAGAGAAGGGAGGGAGAACAGAGGAGAGAGACTGCAAAACAGTCACAGCGTCCTTTTGCTGTAAGGCCACCTCAATCCACAGGTTAAGTCTGCAATATAGACAATACACTTTCAAAGATGCATACATTTAAAATGTCTTCATGATGACATGACGTTTTTTTTGTTTGTTTGTTTTTTCAAAAGGAAGTCCACATTGAAAGTCGAAATGACGCCACAGATTTCACATTGAAACGTTACACTGCAGTCATTCACCTGAGCCTCGTGGCACCAGTGTAAAGTGTACCTTGTCTGCTCCATTACACTTAGTGGTCGCAATTCACAGATTTTGCACTTGTACCTTGGCGAACTGCTAACAGAGAATGACAAAGACGGCTTTTTTTTTTTAGATACAATTCTCTTTGATTTTAAAGCATTCTCCAGGATCCAGAGGAACAGATTGAAATGACACAAAGAAAAATGTACGCGGTTAAAAGCAAGTATCGTACACATGGTTAAACGGCTCGATGAGGGAAACGTATATGCTGGTTGAGTGGAGTGATCCTACGTTAGAGAGGGGGAATCTAGAAGAAATCGGTCTGTTTTCGAGAAGGCAGATCAGGAGAATTCTTTGTAAAGATCTGTGCACTCAATGAAAAAAACAAAAGCAATAAGGTCTGCTCTTTATATCTAAGGCTTCTCTTTTCTTTTTTGTTTAAAAAAGTAGGAAATATCCATCTGTTTAGCTTTCTATTAGCATAACATGCTCTAATTCACAGTAAACCACCAGCCACAAAAGTACTTTGTGTCATTCAAGTGTCATAGGTATCCAGACGCCTTCTAAAATGGGATATAGAAATGGCTTTTGAGTAATTCTTGGTAAGGAATTAAAGTATAAGCATGTAGAGCTGATTTAATCTGAGCTAACTTTGAATGAGCTTCAGAGTGGCTGCAGCTTCACTGCAGGCCGAGGCAACAAAAACTTAGAAAAAAAAGGCAATGTTGACTTCATGGGCAAAAATCTTTTTTTTTTTTTTCTTTTTAAACAATACTGGTCAATTTCTCCAGCAGGGGGTGCTGTGCACTGGGTTTTTGCATGCAGCATGCAGGCACACAACAAAGGGATCAATACAGTGACAAACTCTCTGTCCACCTACTGAGAATTTCATACCAAGAAAATAGGTCCAGTTTTCCAGCTGTACTCAGCTGATAAGACAGGAGATGAGAACAGGAAGGCAATAGTTTCAAAGAGGAAACCTGTCCACGCTTACTGGAGGGGACCGAGTGGAACAAAATAAAATTAAAACAACCCACGAACAAGGCTGGATCGCTCTCTGTCCGCGGAAAATCTATCCAGCTACACGAACACACTCCGATACAGCATGGGAATCATCACGAGACAGCAACGACCAACGAGTGGAAAACGACAGGGGGGAAGAGAGTTGTGTGATTTCCTGTGAGGCCTTAAAGGTACAGCATATCTTATATTCGACTCAGAACCTTTAAAAAAGGAGAAAAACAGTCAATACGTACTTACATGGATGTCTAATGTGTTGTGCTGTTAAAGGGAATGAGGTTTAGCAGCCCCCACCTGTCCAGTCTTGTAAATCCAGCATGTGGTTTGTCCTCAAGTCCAGTAAGAAAAATGACTGAAAAAAAAATTATCAACTGGCATAACTCAAAAGATCTGGACTGAGGACAAACGGCAGTGATTCACATCTGCCAAACAATTTTCTAAAGTGGCATTATTGACAGTTTACACCTTTAAAATATGTGGAATGCTAATTGGGTGCTTAAAAGTGTTTGATTAAAGTTACCAATGATCATGATCTAAAAGCACATTGTTTGTTATATTTTTTTGAAGACAGGTTAGAATTAGGAGCTACGCCTGCTTCAGCAGTGATCACTTTACACTGGCATGTCCTTTCTGGATTATCCGCCCACCAATCACTGTGAGGTTCAGTGTGTGGAGACATTAGAATTATAGCTCTTAACTCTCTTTTCTGGGAATCAATCTTGATCAAATCACCTGAAAGCACTGAACAAACGAGCAATCTGAGCCGTTTAGCTTCTAATTTCATATACTTGCTCACTAAATGTTGTTGGAATTTGCCTGAGAGGAGAACGATCAACGTGTTACTGCTTTGCAAAGAATTTAAACACCGTCTCAGTTAAAACAGTAAACTATGACTGGAGGAATAATTCTTTCAGGCATGTTGAACATAACTCCACGCCTTGGTTTCTCTGTGATGACACTGGCTAACAAAAATATCAGTAATTTATCCAGTACTTCTGTTTGTGTTGCAGTGTCTTCACACTGAGATCCAAATATCTAAAAAAAAAAAAAAAAGGTGTAAAGTTGGTAAATTCAGGCAAAAAAAAAGAAGTGAGGATTTCAGTGATTTATACACTTCAGTGTACTAACAGCCTTATTTGTGGAAGAAATGGCATATTCTGCCACATAAAAGCAAAGCTTGACAATATCGTTTTTAACTAAAAAAAAAAGCACAATGAGGTCTTCCTGTTTTAGTTTGTGCAAGAAAAAGAATGGTAAAAAAAAAAAAAAAATCCCAAAAAAACAAAAAACAATCTTGTTGCCCAGTGTTACCAACATCTGATGTGGTGTCAGCAAGATGAGAGAGTTCAGTGTGTTGGGGAATGTTCACTAATCACAAAAACTACAGCGCTATGTACAGGTAGCGTACAAAACACAATCAGAGAAACTTAACAACATTACAGCCGTAAAAGCTCCACGTGTCATGACATCGACCCAATTACAACTCGAGTGGCTCGAAAAAAAATGATGTTGGAAAATGACACATAAGCGATGTGTCAGTGAAAAGGAACTGCTCACAGCAGAGATGGTAGAGAAGTACGGTGGCCCAGAAAAGTTCTGGTTTTGTGTTAATGTTAGAAATCTAGTATTTGTATTGCAATTGCTCTCGTCTGTTTTTGTATTTGTGTTACAACTTTTGTAAATATTACTTTGAACATATGTTGGAGCTCATATATTTGTCTTCCTGTTATTGTATTAATGTGATTGATCTACTATTTTTGTTGCAATTTATGTATCTGTCCTGCAGCTTTTGTATTCATGTCACAGTTTATGTATTTCTCTTTCTTCTTTCATAATGTGTTGCAACTTTTTTGTATTTGTGTTGCAGCTTTTGTATTTGTGTTTCAGCTTTTATATTTGTGTTGCAGCTTTTGTTTTACTGTTGGGGCTTTTGCATTCTGGGCCACCGTAGATAAGGCTGTTAAAACCCAGTCTCGCCGACATGCGAGGATAAGACATGTTTGAAAAGGAAAAAAAAACGATTGGACCCAGTGAGCAGTAACGAAGCAGAAACAGAAGAGGTGAGCTGTTGCTGATGTGCACGATTATTTTACAGTACTCTGTACCCTGTTTTTCCTCGAGCATCTTCATAATACTGAGGACTGCGATTTTGACTTGTGTTAAACTAAGTGGTGTTTATTTCTAATTGACCTGAGTGTATGCTCAACTGCAAAACACTGATGCTGAGAGCTCTGTGATATGTTTGCCTGAGCATACAGTTTACATATTGAAGGAAAAAAAAGGTTGTAAATTAATAAAGGAGAAACAAAACAAACAAAAAAAAGTGTTTATCGTTACACTCCTCCATACCAGAGAAGGCTTTTGGTCACAATCAACAACCGATTCCAAACATGGAACTGGCAAATAAAAGTGAGAAAGTAATTGTTTTTTTAAATCAAAAATTAACTTTTTGTGTTGTGGACCATGACTGGCCCGTGAATCCCTACCTGTTTGTGCATGTATCTGTTCAAACGGCATTTTCGAAAAAAAAAAAAAAGAAAAGAAAAGAAAAAAAAAAGCAAGTGGGTGCGTAGGCGATTTAACAGTGCCGCAGCATATGAGGCACGTGCTGATCGTGATGTGTTGGAGGTGTTGGGATGAGAAGAAAAAAAGAGGAATGCCGGGTCTGCGATGACCCTTGCGGGCAGCCGGCAGACATGATTACGGCGTCTTTGTTATAGTTTCCGTCTCCTTGGAGGCCCAGAGCTCTTTGTGCTGCTTGCGTCCGAAGCCCTCGTCGTAGTTGCCTTTGCTTTTGAACAGCTGTTGGAAGTGCGGCTTGCAGTAAAACTCGCCTTGGAGAGCTGCAAAGGTGCCCAGGCTGCCGAGAGGGGGAGGAAACCGGAGTTATGTACGCATCGAAAATGGAAAGGAGAAGAAGAAAGGAGCCTAAACGAGGCACACAGTCACCTGAGTTTGGCGTTGCAGTGCTTGCAGCAGAAACATGTCGAATGAAACACCAGATTGTTGGCGACCAATCTCTCCATCGGGTAGACTGTCTTTTCACATGATGTGCACACTTCCTTCTGGGTCTTAAAGCTGAAGGACTGAAAACATAAAGATGCAGGAAGAGCCTCCTTTACATTTTATTTTTCTGAGATCAAACTACTTATGAATGGAGTCTTATCACTGAGGGACGATGAAGAAAACACCAGGGATGCACCGATGCCACTTTTATAAAGGTCGCGTCTGAGTACTAACCTTCAGCTACTTGCTGATACATGTACTTATTAAGTGCCATTAGGAGTAATTCATACTCCATATGCAAGGCTATGTGTTTCTGTGAACCACGGCCACACAGCCTTCAGTCTACAGTGCCCCGAGGTCAGTACGCAGGATCCTGAGAAAAAACATATATTTACCTTAGATCGCTGGACAGGTTTTTCTTCGGTGGTGTTTCTGGCGTCCTGGAGAGACACAGAAAAAAAAAAAAAAAAACAATTAAAGAGACATCAAAATATCAGATTGCAAGCAGGAGAGGAACTCATCCGTGATTGGATATTCAGCCTTGTCCTCTCATTACCTTTTTACCAGACTGTTGAGGATTGTCAGTGTGAGCTCGATCTCTCCCCCCCGCTGTCTATTGGCTCCATCTGTCTCTCTGCACCCCCGGGAGAGGATCAGGTGCCTTCTGTCTGCTCATGTGAGCCGAGCCATGGGTCGCTCTGCATGGAGCGGCCCTCAGCAAAGCACAAGAACTCACAACCAACTGTCCGGTGAACACATTCGTACACAATGATTCCACATGGAGCTTCGTTTCAACTAGTTAGATAGTTTTATTCCTGTCTCGTCTTCGGACCTGGCATTTAGACATTTCATAACCAGAACTCTTACACTCTTTATGACATCCGACTTATTCAGAAAGCAGAGAAAAGGAGCGTTGCACCCAAACCACTCAACATTACAGAAACAATCACAGACAAGATTCACCACTGTGTCTGACATTTTAAACATCAGTTTCTCAGTCCCATCAAAGTCACAACAAAATTGAAAATGAACGTTCAAGCAAAAGATGCAGAATTCCTCAATGTACATTTTCTGACTCTTTTATGCTTATTAAATCACAAATAAATTCAGACATTCTACTCACAAGCAGGCTATTATCCTACAATTGTCCGCCAACACTAACATACATTGTCGTAACATATAGAAGCTTCTTTAATTATTCATGTACATTATAAAACTAGCACTTTACAAGCCACACAGGTTATGCCAACAGACTACATTTAGTTTTAGTTTTGATAAACATTTAGTTTTGATAAACAGAGAAACTTGGCTATTTGATGAACTTTTCTATGAGAGCATGAGCAAGTGGCTGCCGTGGTAAAATAGATAAGTGCAAAACTAAGTGACAATAATTGAACTTCAAGTCATTTTCTCTACGGTAAGTCTTGAGTAGAACAAACATTTTCACCCTGATTTGACGTATTAATAGTTTATTGGTTCAAAATGCAATGTCATGGCTTAGAAAAACATTAACTACAAATATTTTGTCTGTCCTTTGCAACCAAGGCTTTTGGGTAGCGCAAAATTTGGTTGCACTTTGGGCATAAAAATTCCTTCTGCACATTCACGTGACGATGCAAAATAACGATGGTGACCTACAGCGTGGCATGACTCCCGGTCCATATTCTCTAACTTTGTCGTCTGTCCATACAAGTGTCTGTGTACTCGTTATTGCTTATAGTGTGTTGTTCTTTGCGCTCATGTATGTGGTTTCATTGCAAAATGCACCAACAGCGCCAAACCTTGGTCTGGCATGAAAACAACATTTTTTCAGTGTTTCTGCAATTTCTGTGTAGCTGGAATATCGTATTCAAAACTTTATTGTGGTATCATTGCCGAAATGAAAAATTATGAGTTTTCAGTGGAACATTGTCATATAAAGGGTTCTTTCATATAAAAGGTTCTTGCAATTTGAAATTCATGCATTCGTAATTTTACTCAGTCTGACAATATTTTTTTCACATATAGTTGTTGCAGCTCAGTTTTAAAGGTTAATAAAAAAAGAGAAAACCTTGCGAATGGAGGCAGCAGTAAAACCTGCTGCAGGTTTCCAGCAGCAGCAGGCATGATCGCATCTTAAAGCAGGACTAACGTGCAGCTCAAGCGGATAATAAACAGACAGGGAAACATTCAGGACACGATCACAGTAAACTCCCATGGAAGGACCTTAATGTGGGGAAGAAGGGCCGTCTCTGTTGAGGTAGGGGAAAGTCCACTGCTGGCTTCACTAATACTCTGTTACATAACACCCTGTGGTTAGAAGAGGAGGACGAGGGGGGGTAGAGGTGGGGGTGAGGGGCCGCTAACGGAGCTCCAAAGAAAGACTGACATCCAGACTTCCGCATCTGCTGATCTCTCATTTTTGATGTGTACTGATTAACTCTTAACCAACATGGTTGCATGGCAGAATTAACAGACACTCTGCATTCATCTCCTTCATGGTGAAGGAGCAACGATTAAACAGTCCCTCCAGGATATTGCAGCATTATTTAAGTATATTGCTGTGATGAAAACCTTGATGTTGAATTTGCATCAATTACTGTAATCACAAGGCCGCCGTTTGAAGGACTGACTAAAGGCCAAACAACGGAACACGATTAACCCCTACGGACACAGGAAAACACTTCCTACCGACTCACAATTATCGCATGCTTCCCCTTTAGAGCTGGATGCTCTGAGGTATCTTCCTGTCCCGTCTGCCCTTCAGCATATTTACAAAGAATTAGTCTGTGGGAGATCCTTCCTCCAGAGCTGAAAAGGACGTGAATACTTTAAAATGTTGCTTTTGGTCCAACAGTTGTTCAGGCTGCAGGTTGGCATGCTTCTTGTATAATGAGGCTCTAAACGTGATGGTGACACATTCTGTAAAGCAATACGAGACTCCTGAAGAGGTAAATGTATGCTGTATATACTAATCGGCCACAACATTGTGAACACTGGTTATTTATTCAGAGCAGTCGGTCAAGGAAGGAAAAGCGGTGACTCGGCTACAGGGCCACAGAAGTCCAAATTTCATTGATGTTTCTAGGGATATTAATTATTCAAGAATCAGCTGCTGACGTCTTGGTCCCAGACACCAGAGGTCTAGTGGAGTTCATGTTAGTTATGAATTATAAGCTGTACAATCTTAGATCGTCATAATTTTATCATAGATCAGTGTACGTGCTAGAGCATATTAAAATTCCCTTTAAACTGTATGATGGGAAGTTGTCGTTTTATATTAAAGTATGTGAGACAAAGACTGAGTGACACTGTGAAGAACAGACTCATGTTTTGATGAACTCAACTCAAGCTCATTGCGATGTGTTTGAACCGAGTTACAAAAGTCATGGGAACAAGAGCTGGACCAGACCGGCAATATCTCTGAAAGTGGTCAAGTATATGCAGCTCCACAGAGTGTATGCAATAACGCCACCACTTCTGATCTATACATTAGTTGTGAGTTCACCTGCGATGCTCGGTAAAGCCCTCTTTGAGTAATCAAATAGGAAAGACGCTGCCGGTAATTTGCATACACTTCCTGACCCGGTAGTTGTGATGCACCACTGAGCAGAAGGAACAACAAGGGTGTTGCCAGCACTTAAAGCAGCCGGATGAAATGCTCTTGAAATAATTGCTTCATTAACAGTGAGGCCACACAGCTTCCTGGAGATGCAATCACTTCCAGAGAGTAGGCCCTCTCCTCTTCATCTCTCTCGGGCTCAGCAGAAATGTTGCCGCTAGCTTAGCTGCAGCTCACACTTTTCTGTTTATCTAGAAGGCTGCATGTTGGACCACTTCCTGTTGATACAGCCGACTGCTGAGCCAACAAGCCCGGAGTCCTCTTATGCTTTCACACCACTGAAACTCCAACTGCATTTATAGAGAATCTTTACATGAGACGAAGGCTGTAAAACTGAATATGAAATCATACAATTAAACACGGCCAAAATAAGCAGAATAAATCAGAAGACACGTTATCATGTTGGTGTGGGCATGCGTTAAACAACTACAAACACACACACACACACACACACACACACACACACACACACACACAGATATGCAGGAAGACTACAGACTTGCTTGTGTCATCTGGGTCTGTTTGCCTTATATGTACATGAGTCTCAGCTGCCAAAAGATAGTCTGAATGTGGCGGGAAGTTGTTGTGACACATCTGACTTCCTGTCTTGCAGTAGAGCAGCAATGAGGACGACGCCGAGTCAAATCCAGAGCATCTTTCAGCGTAGCAGTTGACTGCTAGCAGCTGAATGAAAGAGCAGAAAAGGATGATGGTAAACTGAACGTAGGACGCAGGACACTAGGAGAGATTCTAAACAGAGCTGTGCCTGCCCAACACTGTTTTAAACGATTAGACATAGCAGTGTGTGAGGAGCTCGAGCCAGCTGGAGTTTGGTCTTCTCCACAAACAAAGACCACTTTCACTCAAGTGTCCAAATTCTCTTGCAACACAGCTTCACTCTGAGCTCACAGCATCGGTTTTTTAGCACAGTTCACACTTTCTTGTTCAACTTCATCAGATTGCATCCAACCAGAGATGCTTGAAAGGAGGCTGAGACCTGGGTCTGATTGGCAACATTTACAATTCCATATATGGAGCAATTATGTTACTAATGGATTCTTTTGTAAATTGAGACTTATGTTGCAGATGCATTAGGGTTGTTATGGTATACGTAACTTGCAGTTCAGTTTAAGGCCTCGATAACGCGACCTTTCAAGTGAAAATGCAAAGTTTTCATTCAGTTTACACTGCGTTTTGAAAATGATGTCTTTTTACATGGAAACGGTTGAAACGCTGGCAATGATGTAGTTTTCATGTTGCTCAACTAGTAGAAGCTGTTTGTTTTTGTAATAAAAGAACACACACGAGTACAGAGAAGAATATGATATAAACATTAACAAAGGCAACTACACAGCCTTCAATAATTACAATTGTTTGTGGAACAAATAGACATCCACTGTAAAATTTACTAGAAATAATCATAATTGTAAAATAATAATAATAAAAAAAAAAAAACATGTTCTACTTTTGTGACATTATACATGCTGCATGTGATTTCAAATGTTAAGAGTGTAACTTCCACTCTCAACACATTTGAGCTGGCAGACCTGCATCACTGGGATTTTTACATTCAGTACATCTAGTTAATGTGGTTTGTCCAGAATGCTCGTAAAGAGACTTTAATCGCGGTGAAAGGAAGACAGATTTTATCCCCCTCATGATAAATAAAAAATATTCAGCAGATGACGAGATGAGTCAACCACAGAGGGGTTGTTGAACAGAGGTACAGAAAGACAGACTTTGAACTGAGGTTTCTGTTTCCGTTCCAAACCAGTCTTTTCTTCAAATTCTCAGAAGAACAGCGGACCTCCATCAGAAAAATGGAAGTAAATATTTTTGGGGCTTTCCTTTGTGAAGTTTAGTCCTGAGTTCAATCCTGCTCAAAGTCGGTTCATATTGCCCTACAATCAGGGGAAGATGTAATGATAAACATAAATTCCTCTCTTGGAGAAGTCAAACAGGCGCTCGGACTACAAACCAGGCCCTGATTGTCTAAACCTCAGTGTTTAGAGGAGCTGTCCACTCATGTAAATCACATCCATTAAACCCCAGACAACAACTCCACAGACACTACAGAGGTTGAAGGTCACCATGTAAATATAGTTCAAATGAGAGCAAGGGTCGTTCTTCTCCAGCTGATGAAGACAAACCCCACCGCTTCACGCTTCATCACCGTTGCCCACTCTGTTGCTTGAGTCTGAGCAACAGGCCCCTATAAGGGCAGGCCTGCTCTGTTGTAGCAAATGTCTTGTGTCATTTATACAAAATAAAACCTTCCCACTCTACGTCTCCTTTCTTATTTTTAGAAACTCTTATTTAATGGTTTAGGAGAACTGACTCAGATAAAGGTTATTCTCCAAACACGTTGGTATGATGAAGCCCATTTCACAGCTGCAGGTTTTCTTTTAATTATGACAATAAAAAAATTAATTCCAACCCCTTTTGGGCAGATAACATCGGACTGTATATAGAAGTATTTGGACCTGCAAACCATGGCAGCGATCCCACCAATAAAACCGCTGCTACAGGGAGGACAAACAGCCTCATTTTGACAGTAATAATCCATCAACAACTGTGAACATGCAGAGACAAGTAAGGCAGTGGAGACGCCTCTGATGGGAAAAACAAGCTTAAGAGAGGCAGGAAAAAGTTTTCTGTGGTGGGAAAAATTGCTCGACGTGCGGTTTTGACGACTCATCGGCCAGAGCACAGCTGGAGATTCAGTACATCAGTCTGCAGAGTAATCACATCTGGCAGGGCGATGAGGTGTTGGGTCAGCTGCCACTTCTCTTCCTCTTTTCAACTTCCTGTGTGTAGCCAGCAAGTGACGAGGCACTTTTCTTTCTATTGGAAGTCCATCGCATGTCTGCACGATGTTGTTTCAGTTCCTGTCTGCCCTCCAGACAGATCTTTGGACAGAACTCTAGGGACACCAGTTCAACATTCATGCAAATGTGTGTAAAGAGCAGATGATATGACAACAACCCAGTGTAGAGAGGCATGTGGATAAAGTCAATGTGACCTGAAGTTCAAAGTCAGCTTCAAATGAGGAGAAAAGGTGAACTAACTGGATTTTTAAGGTCAGGGGAGAATGGTTAAACTGGTTTGAGAAAAACTAAAAGCAGCAAACAACCATGGGTTACAGCAAAGGTATGCAGAGGATCTGCATGTCTTAGTCTCTGAAACGAGCATATTAGTGACGGTCCGAACCAGGTAACCTCTCCATCTTTAAAAACACATTCAAATAGTTGGGTAGAAATTTGGTGGGAACAACATGAAAGCATTAATCCATCTTATCCTGTATGGACGACTGCTGTTGCCACTAATGCGACGGTATGAGGGGCATCTTCTTAACGCACCCTGGGCTTCTTAGTACCACCTGATGATGGTTTAGCCTCCACAGCCTACCTGAGTATTGCTGCTGAGCATTTCCATTCCTTCTGCTGGCTACTCCCAGCTGGGTAAAGCACAATGCTCACAAAGCTCCAAACATTTTCAAATGTCTTGGCTGTGTTTCCAGGACTCAAACAGTCTCCAGTCACCAGATCCCCGTCCAACAGAGCATCCAGGGGAGGTCATGGGGGCGGAGTCAACATGATTAGTCAGCATAATATTTCCACATGCATCCTCTTGCTGGTCAGTAACACAAGTATTAGTCAGAGATACCAATTCATGTAGAAAGCAATAACGGAACAACGGCTGCTGGTGCTAGCGGTATTAGCCGCTGTCTTGCTAATTTGACATCACTTACACAGAAACGATGTGAAACCAGCCCGGTCTGATAAATGACATGAAATTACCTCGTAAAACACGCTTCGACTTCAACTTTGTCCAAGTTAAAGGTTTCAGAAAGTCAAAGCAATACACTGAATACACACAGCTAGATGTTTTTATGTTTCCTGGGCGTTGCCTGTTTTAAGATAAGACGATTAATCTCAATCATAATTCTAATTTAGACAACACGGAAATCTGGAGCACCTCTCGGGTACTGTTTATTGATGTCTTGTCAACATGGAACAGGGCGTACAATAACATGTTAAGACTTGAGGAAGCATTTTGCAAGATCCAGTTAAAAAGTCATCTTATGCTTCCACTATTCAGACTGACAGCAACACGATTACACCTTAAATCATACTTAATTATGTTAATCAGGATGTATTCTGAGTCACAGCTTTTGAGAATGACGGCATCATTTAAAGAAGCTCATTTTGCATCAAGCTTGAAATGGAAAAGCATCAAAATATTCCTCCAGGTATGTTTGAGTCCATGTGGAACGCTGAGCACCTCACCACTCTAGAAAATGGGGCTGCAACTAGCTGAAGCAGTTTCTATTATTGATTATTTTGTTTGTTATTCTAGCAATTAAGTCACAAATGCATTTCTCATGAGATGCCAGAGAGTTTCACCTCCTCCAAGAGTTAAAAACCTGAAGTTAGTCAGTTTTTACAGATATAAAACTAAAGGAATCAGCAAATAATCCCATTTGAAAGCTGCAATCAGAGACCATTTGGCACATTTGCCTTAAAACTGATTAAATTAGATTAGTTTAGATTAACTATTTGGCTATTAACGAAACAATTAATCCAAAAAGTTTCAATATTGTTTGCGGCTTTGGTAATTAAGTGCAGAGGGTACCAGCTCTTTTTCCTTGGATCCACCACAAATTTCCTCTGGGACAAACACGGGCTCCCCAATATAAATTAAAAAAAAAGAGGAAGATCTCCAAGTCAGATTCCAGACTCTTTAAAGTGTCTTTTTCCAACAATTGAAAATCCTATTTTCATAACCTCAGGGAAGGGAAGGGAAGGTAAGATGCTAATTATTAGCACTCACATTGAAATTAGTATTATTGGTGTAACTTTGCTAAGAAATCCTTGGAGAAAAAAAACGTGCGCTTTCTTCTATTGTTCCTCTTGATGAGATTGCCTCCAGACATAATTAAAATCATTGAAATGTACTGATTAATGTACCACTTGTTCATCAAATTTCAACCAAGTACATGATCCTGCACTGCAGATTCATGTAATCAGGAGCAAATAAGTCAAATAGCTAAGTTCAAAGATTGTTGTTATCGAAACAAATGTGTGAAATGTCCCATTTTTGTCCAGTAATCCTGTCTTCAACTCTGCAACGCTCATGAAAACATGTGTTTGAAGCTGGTATGCTGCAGCAGCTGTTTTGTTTAAGTTTTTCTCTCAAAACTGACAGGAACAAAACCAGTGACAGCCTGCTGAAGAATGCATTGAAGTTGTGGAGCCTGTGACGGCTTGACGTGGCGAGGGGCCGCTGCCTTGTGGGAGCGTGCTGAAGCAACAGCTGCGAGCATCGCGACCGATCAGATGTTATCTGGCTGGAGAGGAGGGAATCTTTTCCCAATCAAATTTCACCTCCAGGACTGGAATTTTGAACTACATGCCTCATCCCGTTTAAAAAATCAAAGCTTGCAGGCTTACATACAAATATGTGCTCTACAATTCCACAAACATTTCCGTGGCAAACGTAGCAATAACATATAAAGTACCTGTTAGTTTTCAGATTTCAACCCTGCTTTTGTCAGCGTGGCCTGTGTGTGTACGAACACTTTCAAGCAATAATATCATAGTAAACATATCTGCAATTGAGGAAACAACATGCAAATACACATAAAATACTTTAGTTTGCATGATATCGCTCTGTGTTTGCAGTCTTTGAAGTGAAGTTACTTGTAGTCAAGAAGTAGCTTTCTTATCGGAATGAGACATAAGATAATGATTTTTTTTTTTAACAGACTGGACGAATTTCTAATTTGTCAGCCTTTGTCTCATCAAACTGACAGTTGTTAATCGTTTTGGACTCTAACTGTGTTTAATTGAAACTGACAGATAACTTCCTTGACTCTTGTTGGACCTACCCAGGCTTGATTGAAAGACTCAGATAACTATCTTGGATTTTGATAGTCTAGACTTCTGTCTGGTTAAAATAAGACTTTCTCCATTCTTTTTGGATTTTGCCTTGGTCAGATACTACCTTCACCTTTGCCTGTGTCTGACGTTGGACATTGCACGATCCCACTGGGAACTGGCAGACGACTTTCTTTCTTCTTGTCAGCCTTTGCTTTCATCTGTTTGTTCACTGGCAGATATCTTTATTTACTCGTTAGCATTTGCCTGTGCCTGATTGTTCACAGGTAGATACATTTTCTTGACTCTTGTTGGCATTTGTCTGTGCCAGATTGTCAGTGGCAGAGAAGTTTCGTTGACTCTTGTTGGATGTACCTGAGCTTGACTGTAATTGGCTGATAACTTTCTTGATTCTTGTTGTCTTAGACTTGTGCCTGATCATGCCTGGCAGATAAATCATCTGACTCATGCATGCTTCCTATCTTGATTCTTGATGGAATTTGCCTGGAAAATCTTTTTATTTAATAATATTTGGTGTTTGACTAAGATCTGCAGATAGCCATCAATCTTTTTTTGGGTACACTTTTACTACATGGATCACAAACTTCTGGGAGAGATACAATTACCAGGATTTCACTATGTATTAGCCAAAAAGAAAGCTAACAATCCTATTTTCTTGATTAATATCAGATGATTACAGAAATATATATATTTTTTTAAAGTAAAGTAAACTGGGTCTTTGTGGGAACACTAATGCCCACGCTGGGTTTCGAGAGTTAAAGGAAGCACATGACCAGTTTACAACAGACCAACTAGCGAGGGCTTGACGTCTACTGCTGACCGATGATACTGTGGGAAAGTCAAAACGGGTTTGAAGCAATCTTTCCTGACGCATTTAGAAATCACAGAAAGTGAAAGCAAAGTGATTTAGAGTGTGTTGTTTAGGTCGGAAATACTGTGAGAGCTACTTCACCCAGCTTTAAATGCAACTGTGAGAGGTAAGGGTGTCGAGACTTTGAAAATCACTGGCTTTTGTAATCATACTGGTTTGCATTCACACAGCAGCCAGATCTTTTATTACCACCCATACATCTGATTCGGAGGAGGCTGCAGCATACCTTGTTAGGAAAATGAGATAAATGGAACAAATCAAAGTGAAAAGGAGTGCACTAAGTCTTTGAATGCAACGCCAGGGCCCCGAGTACTTCCATACAGGGCTACAGACTCTCCAGTAAGCTTTGTGATTCCCCAGAGGAGGCGAAAGAAAGAAAGAAAAAATAAATCATGGCTTCTTTTAAAAACTGGGGGCACTCCGATGTGTGCCAAACTGGCAGCCGGGGATGTGTCCGACTGACTGGAAAATAATGACCTCCTCCTCCTTCACACAAGTGATTTGGCTTGCAAACATGTGATGCCTGTGCACAGCGACACACAATGAAACCATGAAGAGGAATTAAATCACATGTAAACGAACAGCTTTACATTTCCCATTCTGAAAACCACCGCTGGGTTTCTACTACTTACTTGATGACTCGTAATACAAAGAATGACCATAAACAGGAAAAAAAGTGTGCAAAAATGTTTTTCACCAATTTTGCAGGCGACCCATTTAATATTATTCTGCACATGTGACAGCATGAATGCGCCCACCCCCTCCCAACATATGGCTCATCAGATCAGCCTTTCTCTTGTCGTTAATGGTAATTGTTTGACAGAAGAGCATATGGTCTAAGAGAATAAATGTCAGCAGGACCCTGCTGAGGCTTTGTCCGTCCACTGTTGCTTTGTGCAAAGCCGTATTATTTGCTTTCTGGACAAACAAGCCGGACAAACTACAGCAACGGGCTCCCAAATCCTCCAGAGAGCAGTGAAGCCGGCAGCAGTGTCAATCTGTGCCCTCAGCTCGGACTGGAATCACAGTCAGCGCGACTTCTGACGGAGGCAGGAAATGAAAACGACCATTTAAGCCTTGTTGCCATATGCCAGGGGCTATAATTACTGAGTCCTGAAGCTGCGGCGCCTTGTTGGACGGAGAAAAAGTGGTTTCACTCGACCACATGGCGGTTTGAAAAGTGCTCGACAACACAAACACAAGCAGCACATTTGCACTTGCTGCCACTCATCTATTTGGCAGGTGAGATTATCACACTCTCCAGGATTTTCTTTTTTTTAACCGACCGTCATTGCCTTAAAAACCAAAAGAAAAACAACTATGTGTAGCTCTTACTTTCTTAAATATGTCAAT
>OMNM01017892.1:9249-20539 GCA_900302745.1 Parablennius parvicornis | reverse complement strand
CGTTTCTGAATAGTAGTAGGAAATATTTAATCCTTCGCCTTCTTCTACATTTGCCAAATTTGCAAACAGTTCCCCTATGGATTCCAATGGGCATAAATGACATCACCACAATGTCATTCATACGTGCAGCCAGCAGGAATGATGGTGCTCAAGTGACTCAAATGCTCAAACGTTTTGTTGCATTTCACGAGAAGGGACGACAATAGGGCGACTTGAAAAACTTGCGAAGTGGATATTTCATCCAAGGAGAGAACACAACCAATATGGAGAAACATTTGTACACACAGCTTTGAATGAATGTTGCATTTCTATCAGCTCCGGAGTGAATCTCAGCCTAGCAGTAGTGGCAAAGTTAGCACATCCTCTGCTGTTAATACTGCAGGTTTAATTTCCAGATGATCATCGATAAGAGAATCGACAAAGAACCGACTTGTTATTCAGAATCAAAAGTGGGATTAGAATTGTTCAAATCTTATATATCCCTAATCCCAACGATGTATTATATCCCTGAAAATACTTCATAGTTGATTTCGCCATCAGGGTTTAGTCACTCTTTGTTCTATTACATATTATTCACGCATTGTATTCATGAGTTGTCTCGAGTCTCGTGAGGTGTATGAACATTGTGGCACTTCAAAGGATTGCTCCAACCTGGATGGAGGGTCCTTCTATCTTCCCAAAGCAAAGGACCTGATGGAATACAGGATCATCGTCACTACCCTGTGCACGAGTGGAAGGTAAGCCAATTACTTAAAATGCAACATAATTTCTAACCTGTTTATTTTTTGTCATCCCAGTTATTAAATATCAATAACGTAGATGCAAACGTTGGCTGTGAATCTACTATGGCACGTGTACTTTTTTGCTGTCGGCAGGTTGGTCACGTTCCGGATTCCCAAAGAACATTTTACTCATGTGTTTGTGGATGACGCTGGACAAGCTCTGGAGTCTGAGTGCTTGATCCCGCTGGCAGGTAACGACAGCATACTAACGCCATTTGCAGTGATTAGTCAGGTTCTCTATGTTTTGACTTTAACTTTCGTTCAATTTTTGTGGCGACCAATGAAAACTATACATTTTTGGAAACCTTATAGTACGCAATCAGAAAATCCTCTGTTTCCATTGGACCAGAGTCCTATATGGCTGCCATCTTGAATTTTACTAATTGGCTGCTGTAGAAAATGTTTTTTATATCTCAGCTTCCACAAAAAACCTAGAACTTTCATTTTGACAACTAAATGACCATTTTCAAGGCCAACAAATTCAATCTATTTGCATATGTGTTGTGGTATTTTAGCAGTTCTTGCAAATACTTTCACAAGACATATGTCAAAAAAAAAAAAAAAAAATCAAATATCAAATACTCATATGTCCAGGTTTTTTTTTGTTAGAATTTGATATGTTGATGAAAACCTTTTTTTTTTTTTTTCTGGAAGGCAGCCATTTTGTAAAATCCAAGATGGCAGCCATAACTTTTCAGGTCAAATGAAAACATTGTATCTATGAGTGCTCACACAATAAACTTTGCCAAAAATGTTTTTTTTTTTTTTTTAATGTCTCCAAAGATATTGGACAAAATGACACAGTGAACTCACTAAAGAGTTTTACTTTTAGTTTGTGGGATCCTTGATTTTTCTCCTTTGTTATGAAAAGGCTTGGTCAGCCAAGGCTACGGGCAGGTTGTTCTGGCTGGAGACCCCAAACAGCTCGGACCTATCGTTAAATCTGCTACTGCCAAGAGATACGGCCTGAGTATGTGAATAATTTCATTGCAGTGAGATAAGTCATAGTAGAAGGACCGTGAGCATTATGCTTTGTTGTCTGCAGACATTTCCCTCTTTAAGCGCTTGCTAATTGCGTTCTCTGAGGATGAAAGTGTCGCCGGTGTCGACGAACGCTTTGTCACCAAACTGCTGCGCAACTACAGGTACGTGTGATATATGTATGATACTTAGACTCTATTTTTGATGCATATTCCTGTCTTTTCTCAGGTCCCATCCGGATATTCTGAAGGTTCCCAGTGATCTTTTCTATGGGGGACGGCTGAAGCCTCACGCAAATGATTCACGCAATGATTTCTGCGATTGGCAACACCTTCCAAAGAAGGTAGCATGCCACACCCAAACAGCCAAAGTCGAAACAGAAACCCATCTTGTAAATAAAATGTGTAGAAACACACCAAAAATAAAAACATCAAGAAATAATCCATCAGCATGCTCATGACTGATAACATACAGATAAAGACAATGAACCACATTTCAACTATGAATATCAGTGTTAGAAGATTTATATTAAAGTGAAAGCATGTGTTCATTTTCTTTAATTATTTCTAAATATTCTAGATGGAGGTAAGTTGTATCTTGTGATGGTCTGAAAGAGATTAAAGAGCTGGACCGAATTAGGGACGGTTCAATATTAAGAAAAATGTTTTCAATGTTGGAGAAATTTGTGAAACAACTGCGATGTTACAATACAAACAGTTGGATGTTGCTTTGATATATTTGTTAAAGTTTACATATTGTGAAATTAATATGTTAAATTGCAAATTTTGGAGATTTCATTATTAAATTAACATGTATTAACACATAAACACACAAAAGTACTAAAAACACATACTGTTGAGTACCGGTGTCGATTCCCAGTTACCAGGTATCGGTACTGTATCGATTCAAATGTGAAAGGTACCCATCTCTAGACCGAATATATGTGAGGCTCTCAAAAATAAAATGGACTTCACATGATCCTTCTTTTTTTTTTTTTTTTCATTCTTAAAGTGCAGCATAAACAAGTTCACTCAAGCCACTTGAGGAGTTAAACTGTGCTTTTCATGCTGACATTGCACTGGGATTGCACTAATGGGAGCCAAATGTTTTTTCTCAGGGCTTCCCAGTGATCTTCTGCGGGGTGAGAGGTCACAACGAGCGTGAAGAAAGCAGTCCATCATTCTTCAACACTGCAGAAGTGAAAATCGTGAACGATTATGTGGGAAAACTTTTGCAGACGAAGGACAAAAATGGCTTAGCGATCCTCCCTAAAGATATAGGCATCATCGCCCCCTACAGCAAACAGGCATGAATTACTTACTAACCTTTGCACTGAATAGTTCCAGAAGTTTTCAAAACTAATGTTTTTAACGGTGACACGCAGGTGAAGGAAATCCAAAAGGCCCTTGAAATACTGGGAGCAGAGTTGAAGCGTGGCGACATGAAGGATCTTAAGGTACCTATTTCACCCAGAAATGTTATGAAACACAGAGTAGCCCGGCTGCTTTCATTGAACGTACGTTGGTTTGTCAGGTCGGTGTGGTGGAGGTGTTTCAAGGCGACGAGAGGAGAATCATTCTGGTGTCGACAGTGAGGAACAACGCTGAGCACCTTCAGAACGACGAAAAGGGCCATATGGGCTTGGTCACAAATGAGAAAGTACACAGCACAAGCTCAACGCTCGGAATATGCACCGTGTATGCCGACACGTTGTTCTAAATCTGTCATCTTTTTTTACTACCAGAGAATCAACGTGGCTCTGACTCAAGCCAAAGCCCTGCTGATTGTGGTGGGAAACCCCAGCGCTTTGGCTACAAATTACAACTGGAAGACGTAAGTCTGCTTCTTCTTAAAAATGTAAAATGTAGGTCCACGGCAACGTTTGCATTGTTGTGTTCCTCTCCATTTTTCCAGGTTTATAAACTTCTGCAGAGAAAAAGAAGGCTACTTCTATCTTGAAGATTGAGGAAGAAGAAGAACCAAACTGGTGCCATGTTATGTTTGCTGTATTTTGCCTTCTGCTCATGTCAACATTTTCACCATTTTTTTAATAGAAGCAGAGTTAAAGGTACTGTAGTAAATCAGGAAAATGGGCAAAGAAACACAAAAACCGTGTTAAACCGATTTGTCATCAGAAGCCTGCTGGTATCTGATAATGCATTTAACATAATGCTGCTTCCATGGCCACTTGAGTAATTTCATTACTCTAGAATATATATATCATAAATATATATCACATGTTCTTATAATGTTTTTGTTTGTTATTTTTTTTTTTTACAAACTATTTTAGTTATATCTGCATTCATTCAACACACCAAGTGTTGGTGTTGTTGGTCAGATTTTTGAAACATTTGCTGTTTCTTCAAGAAGTTGCAGAGCAGTTTTTGATCATCTCTGATGTCGTTACTGTGTTTTTGAGAAACACGATCTGTTTTATTCATATCTTCCCAATAAAGAATGTTTTTTAAAACGACTATATTAAAATGACTATACTGTATATAGCGCTCATTAAATAAAGTTGAACTGATTTGAATGGACTTTTTGACAATTGACAAATACAAAAAACAAACAAAAAAACCCCATGAAAATAATGTGTGATCAGTGTCAGACCATCAATTTTAATTTGAGTTTTCTGGTGAATTTCAGTTTCTTTTGATAAGGATATGTGAAACCAACTATAATACTAAAAAATGTATTTTAGAATGAGAGACATTGGATGTTAAATTGGGTAAATCTTTATATGATTGACAGTCAGCAAAAAGGATATATTTACTTTCACAAGCAAGAGGGGTGGAGTGGCGGTGGGGCATTAAAAACAAATGATATGTCTAGTTTGTCCTGAAAATACATTTCCAAAAGAGGGAGTATATGAAAAAAATTTTTTAGGAGTGGTTGTAGAAGAAAAATTGAATGGGAAGCAACATAGACTATATTAAATTAAAATTATTACTGGGGAAACACCTGCATAGTCTCTATTTTTCATTTAATATGCCATGTATGTCCTACTGTGCTGAGATTTAAGTCACCTGTGACGGAAAGTAGTTTATTGCTGACGTGCGTCTGTATCTGAATCATCTCAATCACGTGTTTTCCCTGACACGAATATTGCTTATCTTTTTTTTTTTCTTCCTTTCTGAACGTCAACTCGGTTAAGTTTCGTTTCTCCGCTGTGTGGGTGCGCCTGTTGCAACTCACCCGGTTTCACCGCCGGTCTCTGTAGTTATGAAACAGGATGACACCGCCCATGTAGAATGTCCGGGGGATATAAAGCCAACGAGCCTCAAAGCTGTTGATGCTGATGCGGACGCTCTCGTTTGGAGACGCGGCTTCCCTGTTTTCTGGGCGTTTTATTTTTATTTGTGCATTTAGACTAATGCTTCTCCGGATTTCGTGAGATTGTCAACATATCGACTCATTTACAAGACCAAACATGAAGTTGTCGTTACGCTGCCAGATTGGACTGGACTTTTTCGAGTTTTTGAAGGAGACCAACCGGGTTTCCATCACAAACAGACTCCAGCTAAGAGATATTTATAACACCGAATTCAGGAGCAGGTTCGTTCTTTGCAAATTACTTTATTAGATATTTAAACGTTTTGGAAAGTTAATATTTATTCGATTTTTATCAGGACTCCTGGGACAAAAGATCCAAATTTTGGGTCAGTTCTTTATGCTCTGAAAGTGTCCAACAAGATAACAAGGCGAGGAGACATAATACGCTTTAACCCCAAGGTTGGAACTAAAGACACTCCGACATCCACATCACATCTTTTTTTTTCTTTATCTGCCTCAAGGAAACATTCTATTAATAAAAGTCTCAACGTTTTAGAACAAAAAGTAGTGTTCATGTAACTTTAAAAACACTTATTTTTTCCTGTTGTGAATGGGATTTATTTTTTAAAGACATTTACTGTAATAACGTAGTCTTAAGTCGCAGTTAATTCACTGATAAAAACATCAAGTGATTGGTCTTGTGATATTATTGCATAAAGATTTCTGATACACAGTCATGTGCCATGTTTATTTGAGTGTTCAGGACAGCAGGTAATGAGGATAACCTTTAGTCACGGTATAACAACACACAAGAGACAAACCTGTTTTTAACACACAACTAATAAAAGATCCATAGTTGGCTCATTTTCAATAATTCTGCTGACATCTTAGGTGTCAAATCATTTAGCCTTGGATGATGATGAAAGATCAGTGGAAATACCTGAGTATACAAACAATGTAATGTCATTTATAACTTGTCAGCTGACATGCTTCACCCTTTAAAATGTCACTCACATTGAGAAACCCAAAGTAAGCACTTAAAACAGAAACCAACAATGGCTCTGGCATCCATGTTGCTTCTGCATCAGAAGTTATTTTCAATGTTTTAAGATGACTGTTGTGTTTTTTGGGGGGTTTTTTGGTGCCGATTGGCACGGACAGACTAAACACAATGACGTGACGTGTTCATCTGCACAGGTCAAAGACCTCTATGTGGATCAGTGGCAGAAAAACAGGACCCGTCAGAAACAGCCAGTTCAAAATGAAGCAGACGGTTATGAGGCATCTCAACAATTCACCTCTGCAGAAGAGGCCGAGACGGGAGTCCGAGCCCGAAGAAAACTGGCCAATCAGCTGATCAAAAGATTAGAGGCAGAGAGGTAAAAAAGTTCCAACGTCCTTCCTCGTGCTTTTTTTTTTTTTTTTTTTTAATTCGACTGTTTTTTTTCTCGAGATGCAGTTGAGTGAGTCATCTGCTCTTTTTGAACCACAGGTCTCAGTTTATGTCTGACAAACGGGGCATCAGCATCACTTCTGACCATCTGTTTGAAAACGGAAAGCTCGTGCTGTGTCTGGAAAACACATATGAGGTATTTACATATTCACATTTCTACTTGTTGCTGACGGCTGATAAATAATATATACTGTATATATTTATTTATTTTTACCAGTATGTCATAAAGCTCCTTGTGGAAAACACTGGGACAGAACCTATGTACTTCACATATTACACTCCGCTGCACTGGCTCAAATGTTTCGCCCTGTCCGATGAGCAAAAAGTGACCCGACTGAATCCTCTCTGTCTAGAACCAGGTAGCGTTTGAATTCATGATTTCACTTTTGCAGCAAACAAACGGGACAGTGGAGCCTACTAGTTGTCATCTGTTCTGTTCTCAGGCGAGCGCTATGAAATCGAGGTGAACTTCAACTGCAGTTTTGTGGGTACCTATCCGGCCACGCTGGCCTTCGAGTTCAAAGCAGATCTACAGGATTCCTCCGCTCCTTTCCACATTTTGCGCGTCATTGAGGTGAGGTATATAACCTCCTTAGGACGGGAGCTGGAGTCCATTGCCCCGTTCAAAGCTCGCTCCATCCCTGCCTGGACTGAAGAAACTGCCTGCCTGATTTTGGACGGGCAGCGACCAGATGGGTACCAGCTGTTCACTCAACACTCTGCCTGCCATGAGTTGTCTTATATACATGGACTACTCAGAGAAAGTTAGGGATTTCTAGCTTTTGAGTGAAATTGATGGGAAGAATCATGTGTCATGGAAATAAGGCATTGAAGTAGAACCATGTGATGGTGATTTCAGTTCATTGAGGCTCTGGGTGCAGAGTTACGACCCTCTGCACAGCAACTCAGCCGATCCCCCAGGTTTTCTGTGGGACTCGGGTCTGGAGAAAATGCACGCCAACCCCAGTCTCCAGCAGCTGTTGCCGAGTGACGCCACCTCCATGAACTGGAGCATCGTCTTCCATGAAGATGAATTTCAGCCTGTTGTTCATGCAAGAACACAATGATTGGATTAATGTTATTCAGATAGTGTGGGCTTGTCAATGTAACGCTCACGAAGCGTAGGGCAGTCCTGTGTCGACTACACACATCTGCCCACACGGAAACACCACCAACCAACCGAGGCTCGTCTAGTGACAACAGTGACTGATGCACGGCTCGAGCCCTGACGTGTCCAACATCGTCGGTGGCCATAATTTCTGCTCAGGTACCCGTGCAGGCGGTCTAGCATACAGACCACACTGATATGACGTGTTTCGAAGAGTGTGACGTGACACTTGGTGCTTCTTACCTTCTTTAGATGTGCCTGGAGTTTATTAGCATTCGTCGCCCGGTTTCACGCTTTGCAATGAAGCGGTCATCAGTGTGACCTATCGACGGCCGCAGACTTTCTGTGACTCTTCCAGTCTTTCAGAATCTCTGCTGATGACACTCTGTAAGCTCAGCGGACACTCCCCTCTGAGAACATCTTGTTTAAAGCCTCGCAATATCGAGGTACCGTTAATCAACTGTGAGATGTCATCTTGATGTCATGACTTGTGAATTTTGCGGTGAAGCAAGAAAACAGCAAGTTGTGTAAAAAGCACATTGCAGTTGGACGCGTACATTCAAACCTTATAGTACATTTAACGTTTTTTTTCACATTTCACTCAAAAGGCACATATCCCTAATTTTTTGTGAGTAGTGTGTGCAAGTCCTAACTTTTCCATCCTCTCCTCTGACCAGGCTGTCTGTGATTAAGCTGATGAATGAGGTTCAGCTAAAAAAGTACCAGGTCCCACCGTACATGAACCAGCTGATCAATTTGCTGAAGCAGCCCAAAGCCTTCTCAGATAAAAGGTACTTTCACTTCTGTTTCCTGGGTCTGACTGTTTTGTTTTTTGAATTTAGTATGTCTTAGAGTGTATAAAGATGAACTTGAAATTAAGAAATGATGTTACCAGTTTCTACATCAACATATAACAACGTTGCAATAAATTCTTGCACAATGAAACAAAAGCAGCCTTCACTGAGCTACATCAGTAAAAATCTGCACTTTTAATGAAACTGATATCTCAAAAACAACATTAGAATACTGATATTACTTTTACACAAAAGTATGTTAACGGATAGATCAACGGCAATGACTTGCACTCCTGCAAAGCGAAAGCAGATACGCTCCTTGCCTGAGCCATTTTCGAAAAAGATGAAAACTGAAACTTTTTTCTGTTTTACATGTCCACACAAGCTTTGCTTGTAACACTACACTGCCCACACAAGCCCCGCCCCCTCGTGCTTGTTTTGAGATGGGGTTAAATTACATTTCTTTTCTTTTTTTTTTTATCACCATTAATAAATACTGGGGAAAAAAAAAATCATCCCAAGTAACTCTCAAGTATTCTGATTAAACTTTGTGCATTTCTTTTGTTTTTAGGGTGTTGTTGGAGAGCCCCTTAAGCTGGGAGAGGTACACCGAGAAATTTCAGTTGTTGCTGTTTCTGGAGGAGCTTCAGATGGTGGTCGACATAAAGAGATACAACATCCCCAACGACGAGAAAGATGATCCTGCCGTCATGTACAGAGACAAAATCAACAAGAAACTCCTCACTCTGGAGGTGCAGACGTGTAAACATGTCAATTCATGTTGCTGCCGGTCTTAGTTTGGTCTTAAGGTTTTTCTGGTTTCGACACGAACACAGAAAGTAGAATGTTTGCACGATTACTGCGTGTACTCTGTGTGAGGACTTCTGAAAGTACACGCTCCGAATATCTACAGCAATGAATAAAAGTAAATCTTGCCTCGTTTGATATATATTTTTTTTTTTTTGCTTGCCCCAGGTACCTGGGGTGTCGGAGAACCGTCCGTCCGTGCTGCGAGGAGACGAGCTCCTGGTGCATCCTGTGGGAGAAAAGGGGGTGAAGTACCGCGGCTACGTCCACAGCGTGCAGCTGGACCAGGTCAAACTGGGCTTTAGCTCGGAGTAAGTTTAGGACATTACAGCGTTTCTGTCGTTTGACAAGCAGTCATTTCTGGCATTCAAGACTCCATTTGTTGGATTTTCCTCTCACAGGTTGCTGGATCGCTTCATCAAGGGGATGAAGTTCAACGTGGAATTCACCGTGAACCGCCTGACTCTGCGTCTCCAGCACAGATCGGCAGAGTTTGCTTCCATGCACGGACTGAAAAATGTTTTGTTTCCTACCGCGCCGCCTCCCTCCAGCCAGATAACAGAGCTTCCTCAACTCAAGTTAGTCATCTGCTAGTTTTTTTTTTTTTCCCCTCCATTTGCTCGTCAGGTTGCAGGAACAAATAAAACACCAGCTGTGTGATTCACATTAAACCATAACCAGAGTAGAACCCTTCAAATATCAGCACGTCTGATCTCTGGCACAGAAATAAGAACAAGATTCAACTTTATTGTACTTGACAGTTTTCTTTTGAAAATGCAGACGTTTCACTGCATTTGGGCGTCTCTTTGCCCAACAAACGTAGTAGTTTGGTAGTTTGATAGCTGAGAGTCAACTGTAATAGGAATTAACCATAGGCTAAGCCCCGCCCACGAACGCAAACAAATCAATAGCATTCAACTACCAACTGCCTGGACTCTGACAAACATTCTCAACTCTGTAGAGAAGGATTGAACCCGGTGACACTTTTGTTGTTTTCTGGGCTATCTAAATCATTTAAGATGCTAAAATGGTCAAAACGGTGTTCCTGGGCCACATGCTAGAAGGAAATGAGGTATCATGAACGGATGAACAATGGGGTTTACTCCATTTCCAAAACAAAACCTTGTCAAATGTCTCCTGTGGCTCTCATGATCAGAGGATGAGGGCAGTGTAATCCGTGTGTATTTGTTCCTTGGCGAAGCCTCAAGGCTGTGATGGTTAATCTGAGGCGCTGGACGTCCTCGAGAAAGACACAGACAAGCATACGTGCGTCAAAAGGAGGAGGACAAGTATACTTCTGTGAATTTCCATCACACAATCCAACTTGGTCGTGTGGCCATACGAATGTCCCGTCTACTCAGAGGTGTCAAAAGTATTAACATTCATTACTTAAGTAGAAGTATAAAAGCACTGCCTTTAAAAGCAAAATTAATATAAAGGGGGGGAAATGCCAGTAAGGACAAAACCAGCTTCGGCTGCACGTCAGAAGGTCCTATAGTGCACTACCCCACCTTCCAACAAAACCAACTGTTTTCTAAATGCCACAATGACTTGAATGTATTTTGAAAGCCATTCATTCATGATACTTGGGCTTGCAATGCATTAGAAAGAAGTTGTTTTTGGATCCAACCTGCGTTTGACATACCTGTCAATATTTGGGTCTCCGTCTCTAAACTGTTGTGCAATAAAGATCAAAATTTTCTCAATATGTAGTAGGTGCACAACATCAAATTATTTCATGGATTCAAGCCAAGACAATCTGTCTTCATAAAGCACTGACATAGAAAGGGTGATTGGCTGAAGATGTATGGACGCACAATGTTTTATAACAAGGTGAGGCAAAGTTGTGCATTACAATGTAGACACGACAAGAATGGTCTCTAAACTGGTGCATTTACATGAGCTATGTACTGAATTAATGCCAGGTATAATCTACTGGCACACATTCAGTGGACTTAAAAACGAGAGCTTGCAATATGAGTGATCCTGTGACATTATTTAAACAATAAATCTATCGCAAATAGGATCAGACACGTCACTGAACACGTACGCAAAACAAAGACACAACCAGCCAGAAGGCCTACATAACCAT
>OMNM01017865.1:2258-14464 GCA_900302745.1 Parablennius parvicornis | reverse complement strand
TTGGACAAAGTATTAAATTACTTAGATTTGCTCTGACAGTAGAGCTGGAGTTTTCCGCCTTGACTAACTACAAACAGCGTGTGAAGGTGCCGCACACACACACACACACACACACACACACACGCACGCACACGTACGTCTGGACATGATCACACACAGCAGTAGTGTGCTGGGTGCAGTCTGGCAGGGTGGTCAGACTGCTGTTATTACACACACACACTCACACTCACACACACACATGCATACTGTTGCAGGTCAAAGTGCTGGCATCATGGGTGGCTCTGGCCATGCGGGGCCTCTGCAACGTTTGTCATTAGACATCAGAGGTCACTTAAGACTTTGTGTTTTTGTGTGACTATATGTGTGTAGCGTGTGTGCTTGAAGGGGGATTTATTAAAGTTTTGGGGACCTAAATCTACTTACACTGTCTCATTATAGGGAAATGTGGGAAGGACTTTTTTTTTTTTTTTTTAACTTTTTAGGTGTAAATACACTCGGAACTGCAAAGTTAAAGTTAGAGATAATCTACCGGAACAAATTAATGTGATTCAATTAAAATTCCCCAAAAGATGTATTCTTGCATGTGTAGTGTTGGTTTGGTTATGGTCTGTCAAATAGTAGCTGACTTTTTAGTGAGTCTGAAAGAGATGAATGTCAGTCAATGCACCATCATATTAGGCTTTGAGTCTGCGTGCTTGCATATGTGTGTTATAAAGAAGAAATGTTTCTCTTTAAAGCAAGATTTGTGTTGTTTAGATGCTTTTGGCAGAAAAGCATCTCTTTCAATGTATATATATTTGCGCCCATGCTTTAGTTGTTTCAGTATCAAAATAAGAAAGTCAAATATAAGACGACAGATTCAAATAAACAATGTGAAATTTACATTTGACATTGTGTACTGTGTATCCTCAAACTGTGCACAGTTAATTTATTCGGGCTGTTGATCAAGCACAACTGAATTCAGATTTTTTTGTATACCCACTGTAAAACCAAACTCATATTTAGAATAAACCCTCCTGCTCACTGTGTAATATGATGAGAGCGCAACACACAACAACTTGTATTTTTATATATTACCAAGTGCGTGCCACAGTGACGATTGGACCATTGTTTTTTTTCCCTGTTGTGAAGGTTTTAATATTTGTTTTGTTGTTTGGTGAAAACAATGTTGCAATTTGAACTCTCCGCTACACATTGAGCAGCCAAGTCGGAAAGAAGCAGTTTGATCAGTTCGGATGTGGTGATTAAGGATATGGATGACAGTCTAAGAATGTAGAACGGACGGGTCACAACAAAGACACATAAAGAGTTGTCTTGATGATTGTTGGGTTTATTAACACATAGATATCGTGTGACTTTGTAGACAGTACACTCACACATCCGCATAGCTGACACAAACAGCCCAGGACAGACTGGCCTTTATAGTCACACAAGTTTGAATCTTACTATTTGGTTGACAAAGAAAAACAATTGTGGGGCAGGTTGGATGTGAATGCAAATAATAGTGTCATTTTATTTTGGGTCGTTTGCTTGATTTCCTCATAAAGTAGAATAAAGGAGAGTAATGTATTACACAGTGCCAAGGTTATTAGTCTAGCACTCAGGTCAGAGGGGGAGGGGGTGAGGGGACATTTGCCTAATTAATTACAACACACACACACACACACACACACACACACGACCTTTACTAATATAGTTTGTAGGAGACCACACAAACAGGACTCTAGCTCTCTGTCCCTTCTTGCACACACACACACACACACACACACACACACACTGTCAAGAGCGGGCAGAGTTAAAGGAGAATCAATTACAACTCCATGGAGAAGGAGTCGGTTGCTTGATGGCTACATGTCACAAGGTCTATAGGTCACGAGGTGTGTGTTCCGGTTTGTGACTTGATGTTCATGTATCGAGTCCTTTTCCAGGATTCAGATTACATCATTTTCATTTTAAAGACCTTGCTCCAATTAAGTAATTAGTTGCTCAGTGTTTTTGTAATTATAGTGTTGTTCATAAAAGAGCTGCTGACCAGCCAGCGATCGAAAAAACGGAGAGCGCTGCACTTTTTTTCCTGCATTCAACACGCACAAACACACACACACACACACACACACACACACACACACACACACACACACACACACACACACACACGCATGCCCTGAGGGCTCAGTGTGCTCAGCTGTTCTGATGCAGGCATCTTGGTTTAGTGGCAGGGATTATCTAACATGACAACACACTCTGCCCCCCTCGACTGGTGACAGTTTTGCCTATCATCTGATTAATTAATCACAACTCCAGATGTCACTTAAACAACTATTGTTGATTGTATTGTGAAGTTCATGAATGACATGAGTGTTTTAGAGGACAATGGCACTGAGAACAGAGAAGCCCACAAGTAAATCAGAAAGACCTCTTGACAATAGATGAAGTCATGTCTGAAAACAAAGGAACGGGGTTGGGGGGGCAGTTTCTTACTCAGAGATTATTTCATCAGTCATCCCAGCCATGCTCATTCATTTTGAATTCATAAATGTGAAATAATAGCAGAATTATCCAGTGGGTGGATTGTATCAAGGACTTTGGAGTAAGTAAAGAAATTGAATGCCATATTTCTAAACACAGGCTCAAGAAGTTGAGGCTCGTGCAGTGACCTTGATTGTAGGTATAGAACATTCAAGTGAGAAGACGGAACAGATCAGAAGAAAGTTGTTCAGTGCACGAAGGCGGATGCCACACTGACGCAGCCTTAGTGACGGCTGGAGCTAACATGCAGTCGCACAAGCGTAGTGAGATATGAGTCAGGAAAACTGGCATGGTTAACAAAGAAGGGGGCAAAGTTTACCTCTGTCACTGTCATTAACAAGTACAGTGAAGATGGCACTACAAACCTGCTAAATGTCTGTACAATCAATTATCCCTGGAGTGGAAGCCCACTTAATATGACTTTGCTTTTGTGCACCCTAATTGGTAGTACCGATGCATTTTAAAGTGGCCTATAAAAAAAGAAAATGCATTTGCTTAATTCCCCTGAAACAAAGTCGCAATCACGTTGCGCACATAAGTACAGATTGATAGAGATTACATCTTGCAGATGCTTGGCTATCTGTGAGTAAGCATACCAACTAAACAAGGAGAGAGAACATTTACATTGTGCTGTGATGCACAATAATTCATGTTGCGTGCAGTGCAATACGGCATAAATCAGAGACAGAGATGAATGGTTTTAGGGCTAATACCACTCCAGAGAGTAACTGTATGGCCCCAAACTATAAAAAAAAAAACCAACTCACAGTCAAGGTCACGTACTGTGCCAGCAATCACTAGAGACTCATTTACTGACAACACATCATGCTTCAGAGTATATTATTGATGCCACAAGCACATCTAATACAAAGATGCATTTGCTTTGTCATTACTGTTTGTGAAAAGAGTGCGGCAGGATTTTGAACTTGTGGACATTTGTACTTGAATGTAGATCGTGCAGCTCTTTAGAAGAGTGCTTGAACTTCAAGGATGCGCTGGTGTGCAGCTTCAGTTCCGGGGAGCTATTTGAATTCTGTCGATAAGGAGACTCTGTGTTTGTCAACTGACAGTTCGATTTTCACAAGACCTACAAGTGGAATGTGAAAAATACATTTATTTTGAAATGACAAATACACAAAGCGCAAGCTCAACAGCGTAAATTATTTATTTCAAATTGATTGTCAGCAGGTGCCATTTGTTGTGTGTTTTGCCTTTTTCACAGTCAGCTGTTCATGGATGAGGTTGAGGCTCCGTGTCCATATATAGACGCCACTGACAAGCAGAGATAACTGCATAAACAACTTACTTTGAATTTAACATAACTTGAAGCAGAAATGTTTCTCTGTATGTTGTTGCTGTGTGTGGAGGGCCTGGCTTCAAATACAGGCTGCTGCCTGAAGGGCATGTGAATGTAACATTGCAAAGACTTGCTGGTGTGACCCCTGTAAAAGAAGCAATAAAGACACTCCCTCTAGTCTAGATAATAAAATGATGTACGACTATCCACTTTACAGAGAAGAGCAGCTGATGACGTCTGAAAAGTATGTTGTTTTTTTGAATGGCATTTATTTGGTTATATTTTTAGGCAAGTGCATGAAATATGTACAATATGCGATTCCCAATATTGCATGTCAGTGAGTGACTCAGCCTTCTGAGGGAGTTTCTTTTTTATTTATTTTGTGGCTCAGCTTCAGTTACATGAAAGCGTATCAAAAAACCCCAGCCTGGATAGAAACTTTACCTCCCGAGAACAGAGTGTGATTACAGAGCTAGTGTGAGAGAACACACCAGAAAATGAACATCCACACTGAGATGAAGCCTGACACCAGGCTGTCAGTCTGCTGCTCACTGTGACCTGGTCATTTAACAGACGACAGCGCACCCTTGTGGCTGATATGATGCTTTGCAGATCAGCCACAGAGAAAAAGCCTCATCTGGTTAAAACTGAAAAAAAACAAACTGTTCGTATCTAAAAAAGGATCTTAATCATGCAAATGCATAATAAAGTTATACCTGAGAGGTATATTGTATTATTTTTTTATTGAACCTTTATTACTGTTACTCACAACAAATTTATTTAGTCAACAACGTGTTTATGGTCATGAATGACTAAAAACATCCCAGGGAAATACGAAATGAACAACATTTTTTTTTTTAAATGAAAGAAACCCAGACAAAATTGAATTAAGAAACAGTAATAAATATTTCAAAGATGTAACTTTCCAATTTTCATGGTTTGTCTTTTTCAGCACAATCCAGTAGGTTCTCTGATTCACTGCTGTGTAAAATATTTTAAGAAAATGGCAGAGAGGTGATTAAGCCCTGATTGGAGTCAGGTGTGCTGCATCACCTGCCAATAAAGGTGGAGCCGCCTAGACACGGGGTGTGACAGGCGGGAGACAGGAAAGACTGGCTGTGATTTAATTAATAAAAACATGTTTCTTGGACTTCCTGACTGGGCATCTGTTGGTGAACCAGGGGGAGATAAACTCAATTGCCACAAACAAAAGCATCAAAGTGCAAGCTGCCTGGTGTAGTGGTCAGCACTCCTTCCTCACAGCTCAAGTTTTGTCCTAGGAACCTTTCAAGTTGGACTTTGCGTATTGTCATATTTGTACATACAAAATCCTGCAGAAACCATTTTCTTATTGTACACATATTCCTGAAAAAGTGTATTTGAAGGTTAATAGGGAACAAGTTCCTTCAGGTGTGAACGTGTGTGGTTTTCTGTCTCTGTTTGTCCTGCATGGCTGGTGATCAGTCCAGAGTGAACACTGACTTCACTTATAGTGAGCTGGGATAGGCTACATCCCTGTTACCCCGAGTTGGATAAAGTAATACAGAAACTGGATAATTTACTGAAGAACACATAGTCCCAAATTAAATGAACTATCCACAGCCATCAGAGGGAATTTATCCCCTGAGTGTTATAATGGTGTAAACTGTTTTTTTGTGTGTGTGCACAGCACAGTTGAAAGCCCTCTAAAACCACAGCCCAACCTCATAATTTTAATTTTGATTTTATTCTCACAAAGACAGTAAGGGGATTACATTCCTTTGAATGAGTTACTGAGTCTCTAGTTAATGCTGTAGATGCATTGTAGTGTATGATGTTAATATGCAGATAAAAGAAATTGCCAAATTTAGATGAAAGTTCAAGATTTAATATTTGAAATTTCCTGGCACTTCTAAAGTAGTGGAATAAAATAATCTTATGGAATAATGACAAATGATCAAAAATTATAGTCTGCAATGGATGTACCAAAGTCCTTGTAGTTATTTGATATGAGGACATTTATCAACCTGCATGAACCTATTAATAATCAAATATCTACAATGAAAGGAGTGTCCAACATATGGCCCAGGGGCCAAAACCAGCATGCAAGATGCTTCAATCTGGCACACCTAACCACCATTAATTGTATAAAATAAAAAAATTAAAACATTCAGACTTTCTTTTGACATTTCTCTGTATTTTTCACCAGGAGTTCAGTCAAATTTCCTTTATGTCGACATCGTAGTTACTTTTGGTAGTAATTGATTGGTTTTGGGTTTTAAGCATATAGACTCCACAACAATTTTAAATTTAAAGGTTAATATGGCACTATTTCAAAGGTCGGGCCCACTCAAGCTGTATGTGTCACCTGACCCAAAAATATCTGACACCCTTGATCTGGACCATATTGTGATGTGTGCAGATGTTTAAAAAACAAAACGTTTGCATGTTAATGGAATTTACCACATACATGTGACATAATTTCATTTTTAAACATTACATTGTTGTTACAAGAAAGCCCTGATCCCTGGAGGGCCACGTGGGTCAGGCTGGGAAGCAGAGTACAGATTTTAATCAGACGTCCAATCAATAGTGACGCTTTGGTTTGCGCATGCGCAGTTCGAGCAGCAGATTGAAAACACGGAAGTGCACGTCTCAGTAAACAGACACCACCCCGCTGTAATCTTCTCTGAAACTCCGCAGAGATCTCTCATCTATCTGCAACTGGGGGTAATATATTTACATGCAGCTCTTAAGTGATGAAAGATAACCTCGTCGTCCATGTTTCTTTAGTTGAACAGGAAACAAACTGTTGGTGATTTAGGCTCATCATCCTCATCATCTCACCTTTAGCGGCAGAGGAAAGATGCCTGCACGTAACGTGGTTTCTCAAGGACTTCCTCACAGCAAAGTGAGGTACTCCAGGTTGGCCAGTGATGATGACGGATACATCGATTTACAGGTAATAACACTTCCCTCCTGTATTGTGTGAAAAGACTTAAAAAAAAAAAAAAACCTAAGAACCAAAGAGCCTCTTGGGATATGCCTTCATGTTATAATAGCCTTTATGACAAATTTATACATTGTTTATTGTTTATAATCCAGTATTTTTTCCCAATTGTGCTTCTTGGAGTCTGAATATGGCTATTAACGTTTTAATTAAGAAGATTTCTTCTATGATCTGTAGCCATCAATCATTTGTTGGAGGTGGTTCTTCACCCCAATTTCTTGTGGTTGCTTTTCTTGCTTGTAACTAACTTTTTTTCTGTATGATAGTTCATTTGAGGATTTTAAAGGATGTGAAACCAAATAACACTTGGGTGTTCACATCCTGTTATTTGTCTTAATTCTCTACCCACACTTTCCAGAAAATATGAGAATGATCCACTTCAAAATGTCCACAGAATAAGAGAGATGGATTTAACTAACATATTTGCGTGTACCACAGTGCAACACTTCCACCTACCCCAATCCTTATAATTCAAATAAGGATGAATTTCCTCTGCCTCCGTCAATACAAAGTGAAAAATTAAGCTTAGTGAAAATAGAATCAATATCAAAGGTCCAGTGTATTACTCTGCATTCTTATACCTAATAATAGACGCTTGTTAATAATTCTGGAAGATGTGATTCATCCCACCATCCATCTACTAACTATGAGCGATAGCAGGATACACCATGGACAAGTCGGCAGTCTATCACAGTGGCTGCGTGAATTATATAAAAATCAAAACACTCTGAAAGTAAAATACCAAAAGTACGTGTGTACAAATAACTTAAGCAGCATTTTTTTTATTTTTTTTTTTATTAGCTTGATCTTCTTTCTAATTCCCTCTTCATGTTTGTAACATCTATCAATCTTCTACATTGCTTTATCCAATTAGGGTTGAGGAACAATCCCAGTTGAGTGTGAGAAAGCAGAATACAGCATCTGGGCAGGTCTCCAGTCCATTACTGGGCAAACACAGACAGACAGACAGATGCTTCATGGTCATTTTAGAACCCCCAATTAACCGCAAACATGTTGTTTGGACTATGAGAAGGCACAGGAGTACCTGGAGAAAATACAAGCATGCATAAAAAGAACATGCAAACTCCATGCAGGTCTTGCTCTGAGGTGAGAGTAGTAACCAGTGCATCACCATGCAACTGCCGTCAGGTTAGATGGTTACGTAGTAATTCAGCATTAGTAAAATTGCACACTTGGAAAAAAATGCTTAAAAAGTGCAATTACCCCAATCACATATTGTCACATTCATACATACAGGTAATTTATTATCAGCAGTTGATTCGTCCTAAATGTTGTAGTGAACCAGCATAACCAAAAATATATGCTCAGGGAAACATGCAAATTCTGACCAAAAAGCAAACCACTACATCACTGTATGTCTTATGTTTATTTAAAAAGTTAGATAGGTATGTATTGAAGGATTTTTTTAAAAGGCTTTTTTAATGAAATTATCAAATTAGCATGTTGACAATATTAATTTTAAGAAAATATTTTATCTTGTTTTCCTGATTTTCATGTTCTAAACATTTGACTTTGATCTGTTGAAAACACTTTTTTTCTTCCTGCAAGTATTATTTCTCCAAATTCACAATACTTTGTAAAAAGGTTAATTTGTTTATGAAAAATTGAGAATGCTGTTTCAAAGAAAATTTATTTCAGTTCATTCACTCAGCATCTTTTTTATTGCCGAAAAGAGCTGCTTGATACCGAAGGTTTGTTTTCGCACCTACTTTTGGACAAATAAATATACTGCAAATAAACCTGATAACCCTGTCAAGGTTATTTTCTCACATTCATAAAACCTTCATCCAGACTCACAGACGACAGTATGAAAGTAGTTTTACCACTTGAGTTGTGCAAATCATTGAGAAATTAATCAACTTATACATATAGTTGTTTTGTTTTTACCATTTGCATCCTCCTAACAATCTCTAATATGATCTCTGATCTTTGTGGTGGAGATTTTTTACCATTATAGTATCAATTCACAAAGAATGCCATGTCTGACAATTATATTCGCATTTGATACTACAGTATGTTATAACTGGAATCAAAGAGTTGACTCTCTTTGGTAGAAAATATTTGTCTCACAGTTACAAAACAGTACATCATGAGCCACATTAATTCTTCCTCAATAGTTCAGAACAAGAGTGGGAAAACAGACAGTGCCGCAGGAGACCTTGTATGTCAGTGGAAAGAGTTGTAATTAACTATTTTGTCTCTTCTGCAGTTTAAAAAGAGCCCACCCAAAGTCCCGTACAAAGCCATAGCACTCGCCACGGTCCTCTTCCTAATTGGCTCGCTCTTGATCGTCATCGGCTCCCTTCTCCTGGCCGGATACTTCGGTGTTCAAGTGAGTACCTTTTCAGGGTGGAAATGTTTTTTTCCTTTACCAACATTAAACAGAACTGGCTATTGACTGATCTTGACTGATTAAATGTTTTCTCTCTGTCAGCACTCAGATCGCACTGTGCCCGTCCTCATCATCGGGATCCTCGTCTTCCTGCCTGGAATTTACCACCTACGGATCGCGTACTACGCATCAAAGGGTTACCCGGGGTACTCCTACGATGATATCCCAGACTTTGATGACTGACGAGCCTCAGCGTCTGTCTCGCTGTCCTGACATGTGTACAGCGTGTGCTGCTTTGCTCGTGCTGAGTTTCAAGGTGTGGCATCTTGAAGAAGATGAGACTGATTGATTATAGATTATTATGTCTCTGCTGCTGCTATTAAGCCTGATCAAACCAGATAGTTTTTAATTTGTCTACTTGTTAAATTAGCTTGGTCATTTAATAAAACAAATTTTATTATTTTGTATTTTTTTGTGCAATTTTTTTTCCTCATGAAACTCATTGTACTCGCATATATGATGATAGCTTGTTGTTAACATTAATGCTTTTCAGCTTCTACTACTATATTGCGAGGAAAAAGCAAGAACATTGATGTAATGCATGGCTGATATTTTCAGATACTTTTTCAACTGAAATAAGTCTTAAAACACAAAGGTTTACTCATAGAAGAAATGTAGAATTTTATCAGGACTGTTCAGCGGGTTGAAGGGAGCCACCCATCTGTTCAGAGGTGGAAGAAAACTAGAATAAACCGTCCTAAATTGCTTAATATTATAATCATCTTGAAAGATGTTCTGGCTGTACAGATAGTGCTGAGTGAAACAACCACATTGTTTTGTAAGGTGCACATAATTTATATTTAACAAAATGACACGGTGACCTACAATTACATTAGATTTCTGGCCGCCGTGCTCTCCAATTAATGCCTCCCAACTTAGTGGAGTTGTTATTTCTTGAAGGATTCCGTGTGATTAATTCAAATCCTCTGATCTCCATATGGTACATCTGGCCTGTGTGAATAAACATTGTTAAACAGGGTGAAACGCACACAATTAAGACCTGACACCCTTTTCACTTGCGTCAACAAAGCTTCTCCATTTTTAATCTTTGCCATCAACTCGTCAATTTCAACCTTATTTGAGAGTGGGGTGGTGAAAGATGAGGCCACCACCTTCCGGGATAATGTCATATGTAAAACAGTCCCCGGCAAAGGCTGGACCTCTATAATCCTTTCAGATGCCTGGCAACCCGCCGTGGATATTTGTTCCCTTCGCTTAAATTGTTCCTCCTTGCAAATGTGCACACTTAATCTGGTTTCAGTCTAGAACTACCTGGTATTAATTAGATCAGATTACACTTTAAATCAGCTTTTTCTTCGAAATGCTGCTAGTCTTTTTTAGGAAACCTCTTTAAGACAGAGATCATTCCTGGTAGCCATGATACTTCCAACTTGTAATTTCTTAGGAAAAATATTAACACCATGCAGCGTGATGTTAATGACCATTGGCTTTACATTTTGCAGTAACAGCATTTACCCTGCTCTTAATTATAGTCAGGGACTTGATTTAAGTGCTACTGAGCAGACACATAATAGCACATGCAGAGATATTGTGGACTTAGTTTAAGTCTAAGTATGGTCAATTTACTCCCAAATATGGGGCTTTGTCAGAGCAACACAAAATTTTTTTTAAATTTATAATGAATTTACTCAGGTTTTGCCACTAAATCTACCCTACAAGAATCAGCTGATAGAGAAGTGTGGCACTGGATTGGCTGTTTCAAATAAAAATGTAAACACAAGACCCTCCCCTTAAAAAACAAAACAAAACGTGATTGAATTGAATAGTTTATTTTTGGAAGAATCAGAAGTAGGAATACAGAGGTAAGTTGATAAATAATGAAAATAGTGATCATTGTGAGCTCTACTTTAACAAATGTCTGTTTTTATAATCTGTCTGTGTCTTTAATAGTATTAAAAACTCAAAGAGATTAGAGTTGTTGTTGAGTTAATGTATAAAGGAGTTATACCTGAAAAAAATGAAAGCACAGACTACATTTTCAATTAGTTTTTCTTAGTTAATACTATGATTATACAGAACAGGCTGCAGCTAAAGTTAGCATAAGCAATTAGCACTACTTTCCACGGGATCTATGATGAGAAATATTAAACGTTTTAATTCATTTTATGAATGGGAGCTTATCTAAACATATATATTCGTTTACAGACACTGGTGGAAATAAATATGTCAGGTGCTTTTTTTGTTTTTTTAGATAACTGTTCTTTTGCCTTTGGTTAGCACAAATGCTAACATTCCAATCCAGTTTGATAAGACTATAACAAGATTATTATGTTTCTGGACCTTTTAATGCTCTACAAATATGTTTTATGTTCAATCTGAAGGGATAAAACTGTCTGAAATACATTTATAGATTCATAAACACATGATTATGTTTTGCTGGGTTTTATTTTGGTGGGATATAAACCAAACTGGATCAGATCCAAAGTGGCATTATTAAATACTGTATTCAGACTGTGTTTAAATCTGGGCTAGATTAACCCAGAAAGGCCAAATAGTGTGTAAATATACCAATATTTGCCAACATGCAAATACTCGCTCATATAAAACCATATTGGACTTTGTCCATGATAAAAACAGCTGTTAGCACAGAGACTAAAGACTCATTCAAATATTTTTAATATGTAAAATGTGACAATATCTGTTTGAACACTCAGACTGGGTCAGTATCAACAGGTAAAAAGTTTTAGCACAAAGTACTCTCTAATTACAGAAGACATTGTGTGAAGGTGGTCTTTGTGGTGGGAGAGAGTTTTGAGGTTAGATCCCCCCCTTGACATGATAAAAATAGCAAATAATTTTATTTATAAGCTCATTCTGGATAATGTGGTCATGATGGAGTGTATTTGCGGGAAAAGCAACAACCGCATAAAGTGTGTGTGTGTGTGTGTGTGTGTGTGTGTGTGTGTGTGTGTGTGTACTGATGTGTGTTTGTGTGTGTGCTATATGCATTCAATTCG
>OMNM01017864.1:4613-15225 GCA_900302745.1 Parablennius parvicornis | reverse complement strand
AGAGGTCATCTATAGAAACAGTAATAATGCCCACACACTGTTTTCTGTTGTGGACAGATTAACAAACCCCATGCCATAACTGACTCACAGATACATTATTAAGACCTAGAAAAGTGCTGCCATATCGTTATTCTTGATCCGATCCAGATGAAATGTTGCTCCTCTAGATATGACCATCCTACACATCACTGAATTTTTACAAGTCAATCAGATATGATCTCCAAGAGAGAGGATGTTTTGAAAACGGCTCAATAATAAGTAAAGGGGAAAAACAGGATCTTTGATATTTGTTTGTATCCAGATGGTTATCCGGATCACTCTCAACATTTAATGGAATCTAAGTTGGGTCAAGACACATCTTGTGAAAGATCCCGTCAGGAGTTTTTGCGTAATCCTGCTCACAAAAAGACAAAGAAACACATGCAAAAACATAACTTAGTTGGTGGAGGACATTTCGTGAAAGAGTTGTTGATGCTGAAAGTGCGAATCTTTGAAAACCGTTCCAATTTTACTGAAGTAGAGTGTTTCCCCGGTGTCTCACACAGATTACATTTGACTATTATGTTCTTGTATGAGCTAAAGGTCTAAGTAAGTAAATCAGTAATTATGTTCTTGTCCTTTTCTCTGACACAGTGAATATAACAGGAGTATGTATATATCACTAATGTAGAATCCATGTAAATAGTGATCATAACAAATTCTGTTTTTATTTCTATTTATTTCAGTCTGGCTGTGTTACACTTGTAGTATACTTGCATTACTCAAAATCTTCATAAGTATGATGCTACCAAGACTTTATTAGTAATGCTTTATATTACTGTGTTACAGCAAATAGTAATTAGTTACTGTAAGTTAGTCACTTTTGTAAAGCGTCACTCCAAACACTGCCTGTAGAACAAATCGATTCATAACCAACCCATTTATGCTTCATCTGCAGAAAATCAGACAAGCAAGCAAACGTGTGCAATATCATAATCACTGAATTTGTTTTTCTGTCTGAGACCACCAGATGAGATTATCTTGGAGTCGGATAAGAGGAAGTCAGTGAAGGGAGGCAGCTGAGTCCACCTGACTGGCTGAAAGAAGAGTGGCATGAGGCTGGAGTACCCTGACCACCAATCAAGTCTAAAACCCCGGCCACTCCCCCACGCCTAGACCAATGGTTCAGGAGCATATCGTTTATAAATAAATGTATGTATTTATGTATACGTTGTCCTTTCTGGGAACATTGGCGACAAACAAACAGATTCCACCAACATAGGAGACGCCTCGTGATCCACCGCATCAGAATCAACGACCGCTGCTGACGGTAACATCGTAGGTTCTTGATGCCAACATATGAAAGGGAGAACTCGTGTAACTTTACAAAAAAATTATTTCATATGCCTCATTTTAATCATATGTTTGTACGTTTTTTACTTTGGTATAAGAGAACAGTCCAAAAACTTCACCGCCTTCATGACCAAACTCAACATTCTGCGCAATTAAAAGTTCCTGCGAGGTCTGGAGTGAGCTGTTGCTCTTTGTCCTCCTCAGCCTCCGGTGAAGCCATGATCTCCAGATGTGTTTTCCTCCTGCTGCTTCTGTGCAGCAGCAGCCTGGGTATGCTCACTCTCACCGTCCACAACATGAGAGCTTCAGACCTTCCTGGCAAATCGGATGGACCTGCAGATGCCTTCATCAGGCTGCGATACGGCCCCGCGTACTTTGGTCTGACCCACACCAAGCACAACACGGCCAACCCCGTCTGGAGCGACAGGGTCCAGAAGGGAAACGCCATGGTGGGTCAACAGCTGCTCCTGCAGGTCTTTGACCAGGGCAACAGACAGAACACTCAGCTGGGCGCCTGTCAGGTTTATATCAAGTCAGGAACCCATTCTGTCAGCTGCAAGATGTCCTTCAGAGGGAGGCTGGACTTCATGTACAACCTGATGTATTAACATGTTCTAACATCTGCTTTCATCAATAATAAAGTCAATCCTGTCAGGATATTATTGTCTGTTTCCAACTTTGTTAATAAAAAAAAAACTGAAATTAGTAGAATAACCATCAAAAACTAAAAGTGCTGTCACTTTCATCACTTTTTAATCAGATTAATCACAGGGTTGCTGTGGAGTAATTGCGATTAATCACGATTAAATATAATTAATTTTCAATCTGTATTCATTAAGTTTAATTTTGCATGAGCAAACAGACTGAAGAGAGACGGGAGTTTAATTGCAGTAAACATTTTTTTGAAACACCTTTAACGGTTAATGTTCAACGTAACGACTATTTTGGGGTGTATATGTATGGTTATAGGTGTAATGCACTGACGGTCTACAAGGGGAATATTGCACTGAACGGAACCGATATTGGTAGGAACGCTTGTGGCAGCAGGTGCTGATTGACAGAGGGACACGATAAGCTGAATAGAAGAAGGATGATGGATGGATAAATCTTTCAATGTTCCATTGTCTGGTTATCGCCATTACTGCACAGGTGGAGAAGAAGTGAACCGACGTGAAAACAAAAAAACAAGACTCCAGTCCGCCTGTGGTTTAGTTGACATTTATTTGATGAAAGTAAATGATGAACACATCAGGGTTTTCCAATCGCGAGTTGTCTATTTGTCCTAGTTGTTAATTACTTACTTGTGTGGTGAGAACTGTCTGGCCTCCCCTGCTTGTGTCTTCCTCTTCCTATCTCTTGTGTCCCCTACATAATCAACCTGTGTCCAGATACCGCCACCAAGTGGCCAAATACTCTGCCAAATATAAGTGAAAATGGCTCCCACATTCATTGAAGTAACATTTTTTAGTTTTGATGGTGGAGTCACTTGTGTGTTCTTACAGTTGTGTGCGAAAGTTAGGGAACCCTTTTAAAAACAGCATATTATATATTACAAAAAGTCAATATTCATATTTCTAGACTCTCCGGTATATTGAAAAAAAAGAATATTATCAGGAAACATTAATGCATAGTGACATTTTGTTTTAGAAATTGAACAAAATCAAAAAAATAAAAAACATCACTTTGGCATGTGCAAAAGTCGGGGCGCCCTACAGCATCAGGAGCTTCAGTACTTAGTAAAACCCCCGCTGGCAGATATCACAGCTTGTAAACACTTATTTTTAATAGAACAGGGTGTTCTATTCATGAAATGCTGCTCTTTTACCTCCAAACTTACTTTTGCTTTTGGTGGCCAAATAGTTCTATTTTAACTTCATCAGTCCACAGCACTTGTTTGCAAAAGTCATCGGGCGTCTGCACACAACTGTAATGTTTTACATTAAAAGACAACCAAATGTCAAAATGCAGTGATACCGATACCAGTACTGGATATTGGGTCAGATACTGCAGGGCTGTACTTGTGAAAAATCCCCAATATAACTCTGAGAGTACCGTTAATTACTTTGTATAGGAGAACATGTTTACATTGTATTCTGTTCACACCTCAACAGTCCGCCTCATCCTGGCTGTGTTTTTTTTTTCCGTTTTTTTGTTGTTGTTTTTTTTTAACTGGATTCTACATTTTTAATTTTTCCCATTTGGTTTCAGGTAGAGGAACTTTAGCAAAGCATAAGAGTAGTTTTAATCTAACATTTTGCCATCACAGTGTCACATGCAGATTTGTTCATTGAAATGTCCAAACCTCTGACAATTTCCCGGAAACTATTCAGAACCTGATTTTCTTGGACAGAAACATCCCATGACATTTCAAAAACATTTGATTGTTAAAAGAATAATTAAAATATCACTATCGGACCAGAGGGGGTTAATATCAATATTGACATACATATGAGATGTCAATATAATAACATACTAATAAGGGTTGCATTGATTTGTTATATTACAGGAAACATGGGTGCACTGAAGTGAGTGGCCTATTTTTTTCTGTTTGAGACTGACACTGAGGTAAACTGATGCAGAAAACTGTGATCTTCCGAACATCTGTGTTCTGAGTGTGAAGCGATAAGTCCTGAACAAATTACATTGATACCAGTACACTGTTAGGTAACGCTGGGAGAGTGGCAGGTTGTGCTGCCAGATATGAAGCTGATAAAGGATTGAGCTGCCTCTAAATACCTGAGAGGCAGCAGAAAATGAAGTGACAGACGGGAAATCCGTAGCACAGGTAAGAGCTCGCTTGTCTTTTCATTCGAAATCAGATTTGCACCAAATAATGGAATAATAAAGTATCTTCAGCATAGCCAGTGAACTTTTGTCAATGTTTAGAAAGTTGATTATTTAAATGCTCAGTATCGAAAAATACAGAAATGAATCAAATTAATTCAATCAAACTGTGCAACATTTCATCTGTGAATGTTTTTATTTTGTAATTTATTTATTTTTTGTAGTTTGAGTTCTATAAATCTTTTACTTACTTTAAATTACAGAGTATTTCTGCTTTCAATGTTTTGCTTTGATTCTTTAGTTTTAAATAGTTAATAGTTCGTTTAATTTAAGCTTGTTTTTGTATTTACTGTTAGGAGCTTCATTATTTACATTTAGTTTTTTTGCTTTTCCGTTAAGTGTGTTATTTTATAAAATTTTTTGTTGTTTTTGTATTTCAAGTTCTTAAGCTTTTTTTTATTTCATGTGTATTTTACTAACTTTTTTTTGTTTTATAATTTTTTTGCATCAAGTTTTTTAATTTTTATGTTTAGCTTGTTGGATATTTGTTGAATTAATCTTTGGTGATCTAATTTTGTTTTGGGGTGTTTTTACTTGCTTACCCAATTTTTCAAATTTTACTTGTTCAAAATTTTAGATTATTTTTTCATTCTTAAGATTTGTATGTATTTTTCAAGGATCATTGCCCTGAACTGTGACAAATTTTGTCTGGATCCGATCCAGATTAACGATATGGCGGCACTTTGAAGTTGGAAAATTATAAAATTGAAAACGCTATTTGGTTGGCATCTGCACTTTATGTGTGTAGATAGATAGATAGATAGATAGACAGATAGATAGATAGACAGACAGACAGACAGACAGACAGACAGACAGACAGACAGACAGACAGACAAATAGATTGATAGACAACAAGTGACAAGTGACAGCAAGATGAAGTGATGATGTGGTAAAATGATGAAGTGATGGAGTGAATTTGACTGTTCCTGCTCTGCAGCCATGGCCTCTGGTCTTCACCTCCTCCTGCTGCTGCTCCTGTGCAGCATCTCCTCTGAGGCTCGGCTCAGGGTCTTCCACCTGCATGCCAGCGACCTGCCCGCCGACATCCTAGGGATCACGGACGGGTATGTGAAGGTCTTCCTCGGCTCCAGGTCGTTGGGCCGCACAGACGTGGCGGACAACATGGTGAACCCCTGGTGGGATGAGGAGTTCTCCAACTTCGACGCCCAGCAGGACGACGTGCTGAGGCTGGAGTTGCACGACGAAGACCTGTTGTTCGATGACCTGCTGGGAATCTGCCAGAGGCAGCTGCAGGTGGGGACGTACAGCATCGACTGCTTCCTGGAAGAAGGAGTCCTCCATTACAGTTACACTCTGGACAGCCAGTAGGCTCATGGACACTAACACGACCTTTGACCTTCTCTGATGTTCATGTCATCCAGTAAAGTGTGATCTCCTCTCTGGAATAAAACTTTATTTCAAATCTCTTTTTCAAAGTCTCCATCTTTATGAAACTCCAATAAAAATTCCCCTGCATCGAGTAAATGTGTAAATTACACAACGGATTTCACATTTTAATTACTTTCATCCCAGAATGAAAGCTCCGCCACCAACACTATCAAACTCATCACTGAGGTTACACCACACCTTGAACAAATATATTTGTACATGCTACTAACATGTACAATAACCAGTGGTGTAGTCCACGGTATATGCAGGAATACAGTGTATTTCCACTTATTGTTCAGTCAGCATTGCCTACACCAACTTCCATATCCTACTCTGCCTCCAGTTGGCTCGAACTTGCTGCATTCACTGATTTGATTCAGTAATTTCTATGTTCACCGTGCAGCATGAGGCTGCTCCCATGATCAAGTTTCCATCCGTTAGTCTGGTTCTGCAAAATGTCTTGACACAGATTCAAACATAGATCTGAATACAATCATGTTAACTTTCAGTGAACCATTGACTAATTTACCCACCTGATCATTTATATTAAACAATCATGACACAAACGCAGACTCAAAGTTCCATAAAAACAGGTTTTATTTACATAATAGTCCAGGGGGTAAAAATCCAAACCAGAGTAGAGAAACATAACCCAGAGTCCAGAAAACACAGACATAAGGCAGGGGGATCAGTAATGACAAGATGAGCTGACAGACAACAGAAAAACTGATATTTCGACCTCTACGTTTCTCAAAATATCTTCATTGACAAGGACCAACATACACACCGACTTCAGAGCTGCCATGACCAGTCAAGCCTGTAGGGGGCAGTGTAACAACAAGCATGAAGCCATGGTAGTCAACTGAAATCCTGAGAAAAAAAACACAACTTCACGAATTGTGATCGTAAATCTCCACCTACCCCCCTTTAGATGCAAACTGAGATACAGATTTTTTCCAGATCTCCACTGTCGTCGGAGTTTTCAGGAATCGACGTTTGTGGTGACTCGTGGCTGCGTTTATGTGTAAATGTGCAGCCCAAAGGCGGAGAAATATCACTGTTTTTTAAATATCCAGGTACGTGTAAACGTGTCCACAGAGACCTGACATACATCCATTAATCAAACAGGATCAAATCAAAACTTTTTTTTTTAATCTGGTATGACCCAACTAAGTTTCATATTTCAGTTCAGAACGTCCTTCAAACCCGATCAGGTATCTTCTTTGTTTTAACCCTTCATTTTCCAGACAGTGTAAACAGTAGCATGAGATGGATAGTTTAGTTGCTATATGAGCTATAATGAACTGACCAGGGAGTCTGAGTGAAAACGACCGTGGCTCACAAGATAGTACAATCTTGTCTGGTGGTTTTGGCAAGAAGTTCCTGGATCAAGTCACTCAACTGTTCCTCATGTTCTTTCTTCTTGGTTTCAATTTCTTCCATCGTTTCCACAGAGTTCATTTCCCGCTCCTGTTTTTTCAGCAAACGACTGATCCTTTTCACATTTTCTCTCTTCCCGGTGATACATCTCATCAAGTTTTGGATTGCCTCTCCTCTCTGTTGGTACTTTGTCCTGAATTCGTTGCACTCCTCTGCTTGCTTTCTGGCCTTTTTTTCATATTCATCCTTTATTATCTGCAGGGATTTCCTATGCTTCTTCTCCAAGTCTTTCCGCTCTTTTTCTTCCACTTTTCTCATCCTTTCCTCTTCTTCTTCAAGCTTCGCTTTTTCTTGCTCATGTTGTGTTTTCAGTTTTTGGATTTCCATGTAATGCTCAATCTGTTTTTGTTTATTTTCTGCAAATCTTTTCTCCTTGTTTTCCTTCTGATTCTTCTCCCATGTGTCCTCTTTTTCTTTCATTTCAGCTCTCAGCTTCTCCAGCTCCTTTTCAATAATCTCCTGTGGTCTGGATTGTTGAATCTTTTCAACTTCCAATCTTTCATAGTTTTGCTGCGACGCCCGGTGAAGCACTTCCTTCTCTCTATTCTTTTCAGCTTCCTGTTTTTCTCTCTTTTCTTGTTCTTTGAATTTTTCTTCGAGCATTTTGATGTTTTCCTCTTGTTCCTTCAGTTGTTTTTCTTTCTGTTTTATGTTAGAAATGATGACCGCTTCCTCCTTCTCTATTCTTGTTTTAATTGCTTGTATTTCCCCCTTGTGTTTTCTCTTAAGTTCTTCGATTTGATTTTTCATCTCTTTTTCCTTCACTTTCAGGATCTTTTCTTTTTCTTTTATTATAGCCGCCTCAGCTTCTTGCAACATCTCATTGGTGAAGCAGTCTCCTCCGTTTTCTTTCACCATGTTCTCGATCTTCTCTAACAGCTCTGTGACTTGCTTGTGGTTTTTCATATCTGAGTTATCAAACACATGGTATCTTCCTCCGCAGTCAGAGACGAGCTTCTTGAAATAATCTTCACTTCCTTCGATGAACTGTTCAATAGACTGTCCATCCGTCTTCAGTGAATCCCCTCGAGAGAAAAGAATGATGGTGAACTTCTCAGAATTCTTCCCAAATACTTTCTTGATGAGATTTAAGGTCTCCTTGTCCTCAGGTGTGATCCGTCCAATCTGTAACACCAGCAAGAAGACGTGTGGCCCTGGAGCCAGAAGACTGACACATTTCACCAGCTCCTCCTGAACCTCTTCGTGGGACAAACTGTTGTCGAATAGTCCGGGAGTGTCGACCACGGCCACATCACGGCCGTCCACTTTACACACTTGTTTCTGACAACATTTGGTGACCGACTTTGCACAAACCTGAGATTCAAACTGGGCCTGTCCAATAATGGTGTTTCCTGTGGCACTCTTTCCATTGCCTGTCTTCCCAAGAAGAACTATTCTCAGTGACTCGGGCCTCTGCATCGCTCTATCACCTGTGGAGTAATGAAGCCTGGGATTACTCATTTTGACACAACAGAGTTAGCCTTGATGACATGGTTTCATTTAATTATTAATATCTGTAAAGAAAAAGTAAAGGCTCCCCATCCTTCAATACTATATGAGCGGTTTGAAACCTCTTCTCCATCTAGTTGATGGAGTTGCCTTCACTGTAACACTCTCGGGCTAAGCCAGGTTAGGAAAACTGGGCTATTTAGTTAATGTGTTACTTGCCGAAAAATATCCCCAAACACCTGATACCAACGAGAGCCCCAACGACTGGCAGTTGAGTCACTCTAGCGTGATGTGGATACATTTCGGATGTTTCTGCCTTGGGAGACTCTACCAGGTGCATATTCCTCCCAATGGCATAGCTATGGAGACCATGAGACCCCACAAACCCCCCATCCAGACGAGGTCAGGACCAAGTCACTTGTGACACTGTGCAGGAACAACTAGGTGCAACTGGCTGTTTTGTGAGGGGTATGTTCAATCAATAAAGACCCCCCCTTCCTATAACAAAGTCACTGTGTAGGTACCTTAACGTCCCATGACTTCCACCAATGGCAAAAGTAACAAGAGCATGAAAAGCAGGTGTTGTTCAAGATATGAAACGCTTTCATCAGCTACTTTATTAAACGAGAACACAATGGTTGTTTTTACTAAATCAATAAAATACTTACGAGTGATGTTTGTTTCCAGCTTTTCTTGTTGCGTGCTAAGATATTTTTCCAGTTCCAAAATAGTAGCCATTTGAGCACGAGCAAAGGTTTCCATTGTGTAGCCACGTTTTCTGTTGCTTTGGAGTCTTATTCCATCTGCAACATCCATCAACTGTGATATCTGACTCCTGTCCTTGTTGAGCATGACAGACCTTCCTCCACATCTCTGAAGGAGTTCCTCGATGGCTCTGTCCGGTCTTGAAAAGTTTAAAAGACTTTTCCATGAATGTTTTGACTCCACAGTGAACAGAAGCACAGTGAAATCCATGACTCGAGGGCCGAAGGTGTTTTGGATTTTCTGTAGCTCTTGCCTGTCTTTATCGATGAGTGGACCCTCAGGTAGGACCATGATGAAGGCGTGGACACCTTCAGGATCACAGAGAGAGACACACCTGAGAGACTCCTCCATCACCTCCTCCTGAGGTCTTCCATGCAAAGCAGGCAGCTCCACCACAGAGACCTGACGTCCACACACCTCTCCCTGGGTTCTGATACACTCTGAGAAGGTTAGGTGAAGGTCACTTCGTCCTAAAATGGCAGAGGATGTTAAATTCTTCCCTGGTCCTCTTCTGCCACACACCATCAGGTTTAAAGTCGGTGTCATCTGTTCAAAGACGGTTCTCAAGGGCCTCTGAGTGATGGAGAGGAAACTTCCTTCGTTTTCAAATGAAATCTTCTCAATCTTCTCCATTAACTGCTCGTTGGTATTTTCAGTAGTGTTGTGGTGTCTTCCACCACATTTCACCAACAGGTCCCTCAGACTGGGATTTCTTTCTATTTGCTCATCAATGGTGACGACCATCAAGTGTCTGAAAGCTTTTTCCCCAAAGACATCCTGGATGAAGAAGAGGTTCAGTGTGTTTGCTCCGCTGAGATCAGGATCCTCCACTATCAGCAGCAGAACGTGTGGTCCAGGATGGCACAAATTCTCTACCTCTCGCTTCACTTTCGCCTCGGACAGTTTGGTGATATCTGGAGACTTCACAACTTTTACATTTAAGCTTCCTTTCCACAGTCCAGAGACGGCCTTGCAGTGTTTGAGCGTATCGTACCCCCGGCAATTGAATTGGGGTTGTTTTGTTATGATTTCACTCAGATACATCATTGAAGCTTCTCTTTTACCCAGAAGTAAGATCGTGATCGAAGATGCTGAAACATATTATGGAGATAAATGAAGGATTTTAACATTTAAAACACAAAGCCATTTTTTTTTGTCCCTCTCGTCTCCCAGTGTGTGTAAGCCTCAAGTCTTATGAGCACAGTCATGTAATATACATAATGTTTTACAGACAACCTCACATAATACAATATATTTGCTGAAAAGATGTCACATGAATGTGTGTGTGTGTGTGTGTGTGTGTGTGTGTGTGTGTGTGTGTGTGTGTGTGTGTGTGTGTGTGTGTGTGTGTGTGTGTGTGTCAACAAAGTTGTTTCTTACCTTGCCTGGTGAG
>OMNM01017859.1:12836-32472 GCA_900302745.1 Parablennius parvicornis | reverse complement strand
TGTATTCCTCTTCAATCAGAAAAAAAGAGTATTTGCAATGCTAAAAATGACTTTGCAACTATAATTTGCGCTAAATGAATCACATTTTTCATTTAGGTTATTATACTGTAAGGGTTTAACAACATGAACTATTCATAACAGAGATGGACGACATAATCAAGATGAAAAAAAAAAACGTGATTCATAAGGAAAATGGCTTAAGCCATTAGTTTAGGAAGGTGTCCTTATGAGAAAGTATTGGAAAGGCTCCAGTTTTCCAGACAGCCCTTGCTTACAGTGCAGTATGAAGTACTTGGAAAGATCTGACTTGATGAAAGAAATATAAAAAAATTTCAGTGAACAGAATAAACAAGGCTTATATTTTCATTACTGTATAATCAAGGAAGCATATCCTCATTACACATTTTCAAATGTTTGCCACCATCACATCTTCTGTGGCTAGTCCTCCCTCATGGAGGCTACCATGCTGCACCGATTCTTTAGGAGTCCAGAGTGTATAAGGAAGGCATGGGCTGGTGAATTTATTTAGGCAATGGCTGCATTTCATTTAAGCTTTTGTCTTCAGTGCTGGCAGTGTGTCCACTATGATAACTTCAGCCACAATCAAGTGTGTGTACGCCCTTGATTTGAATGTGTTTGTCAAACAAAGCCACTCATGCAAATTGTGGAATCTAAGTAGTGGCTCATCTTTACGAAAGACTCACGTGTGGAGAGACATGAAGGTGCAGTGTTGCACCGATGTGTACACTACTCAGGATCTATATAGCTTCACTGCGGAATCCCGTAACATCTGATTTATATTGAGTGATGTCTGAAATGAGAGTCTTGGCTACAGCAAAGATATGCAGATTACTCTGTAATTCAGGTCATATTGCTCCAAACATTTAACCAACAGAAGGAAATCAAAAACTGTGACTGGTGGTATCCTCTCTGAGTTTTTCTTCTTCTCTTTGTTGCATTAATTCCAGTAAAAATCCACGATGAACAGTATTTATGAGCTTCGACTTTCACCTGTTCAGTGAGGACAAACAATACTGTCGACAACGAATACAAACACGAAAGATGCTGCAGCATCCTTATTAGTTATGAATAAGAAAGAGGAAGAGTATATAGGAAACTGTTAAGTCATTCTGAGAGTTGGGGCATATTTTCCACAGCTGGCTTAGTTATGAAATGTCACAAATGAGCAAATCCTTCTAAAATGGCAGTTATGGTTGCATGGATTAGTAATTAGATTGGATGCTAATTAATTGGATTGAAATTCTGATTTAGATACACTACATTGGGATCAGTTTGGCCCTTAGAATGGTCCCATAGAATGATGATCAGATCAGGTCCAACAGTGTTTTTGATCCCATCAGATAACGTGTAAATGGATCAGATCTCTTCCAACTTGTCACACAACGCTTCACATGTGGTATTTGGAAAATAAAGTAAATAAAGTAATGTATGTCATATAGAATGAGATTTTTTTTTCTGCTTTGGAGTTTCAGTTTTTAAAGGACTTGATAAGTTGAGATGAAGGATATCTAAGGTAAAACTAGATTTGTGATCATCTGCCCATGTCACAAACAACCATCGTCACAATGCAAAACATTATCGATAAAATCTGATCTCACAATCTGAAATAATTCGATCTGATTGACACAAAGTTACTATGCAAACACATTGTTTGTGCTCCTGTGAAGAACACACTTGAGCACCGTTGCTGTGAAAATGCACACCCAATACGTGATATAAGTTTTCCGTCTTCACTTTGGAGCCGCAGTCCACTGTTCGTCAACAGCTTTCTGAGTTTGCTGTTACGCCTTTAACAGATCTCTGGTCTTTCACAATAGGCAATTACAGAAAGACAACCACACCCACACTTACAGGCAATTTTAGAGTCACTAATATTAATTAACCTCACAGGTATGTTTTTGGACTGTTGGAGGAAACTGGAATACCTGGAGCAGAAAACCCAGACACATGCAGGGATAACATGCAAACATTTCCCTCAACCTCCTCACTATGAGGCGAGTGCTCACCACTGTGCTCTCATAGTCATCGAGTCATGTATGGGATGCATACTGACACACCAGGACTGTGAGTTTGACCATATTTTTAATGATGAAGATTAATAAAATGTTCAGTTTTCGCCAGTTTTACATTTCCCATCATATGTTATAACGTATGAATGGCATCAGTTGGTGTTTATATGTTCCGACTGTTAAAGTATCACAAAACTAAGGCCTTCAACAAAAACACATTTACCAATTAACTTAATGAGTGCACTAAAAATGATTAAACTAGCAATGATTAAGGGTTATTAACTCTTTACAGTGAGGATCCAAATCACAACACACACTTTCAGAGGCAATGCATGTCATCATATTCATGAGAAACCCACGGGTTTATTCTCCCGAGGCTCTGCTTGTAAAATTTCCAGAGCAGATCATGATTTGAAGAAAAAAAAGAAAAAAAAAGAAATCGTCTCTCAATCGGCTCCTATTTCAGTCTCCCATTCTGTCAGGAACATCACCCCTTGCCACATGTCAAATATTTTTAGTGCAAGTGTCAGACCGTTCAGTGTTAAAGCAAACGCTCAGGCTGGCCTCGGTTTAACTCTGATGCTGCACAGTGTAAATGGATAAAATCTTGTGGGACTGACTCGCAATTTTCTTCTTAAATTACAGAGTATTTATCTGTTTCGGATCGATGTTTGCCATCTTTGAAATTATTGCAGTTCTTTACTTCAGCGAGTTTTGACCATTCACTTTTGCTTTGTGTCAGTTTGAGATCCCATCATGTGGGACATAGTAATGTGACTATGATGACGGATGACTATTCACCCCCTACAACAGTGGTTTTCATAATTTATTCAAAAACGTCTTTTTTTTTTCCATTTTCCATTTTTCCATCATAGGTTAATGTCAGTCTGCTCTAAACTCGATACATAAAGCTTGCTTTTTCAAATGATTTCTGTCATTGTCACCTAGTATTGCACCACCAATCCCCTACCATTGTGAAAACTTTCCTTTGATGGTGCATTCAAGGACGCTCTCTTATCCACCGCGAAACAATTGACCTCCAAAAAGTCTTGCATTCACCAGCTATGCTGTAAGGCAATTGACATACCAATAAAAGTAAATATTGGCATTGGGTTAAAAGTACGTGAAAGTGAATTTGATTGCATCCCGTTTAAAGGTTGTTAGTGGCAGGCCTTGAATAAAGTGAAAGAGTTTTCCAGACAGCCCTTTGCTTACAGAGAACTACCACATAATGACAAATAAGTGGAAAGACCAGATCTGGGAAAAGACATTAAAAAATATAACTTTAAAACACACCAAATAGAATTAGTACATGTAAAGTAAATTTATGTTGTTTTTTGATTTGTGATGTGTGGAGAGATAGCGAGCTTCAAGGTGTCCACAGCAGCAGTTCTGACAGTTGTAAACAACTTTGATCAATCAATTAATCAAGGTTTGTTTGTATAGCACATTACAATAACCTAAAGCATTTCTCATCCTTAAAAAACAAATGTAGCATCCAAACAAACTGAATAAGAGGAATAAAATAGGACTAATAGTACAGCTGTCCAATAGAAATACATAGAGATACAAAGTGAATTTCACAAAGTTCTACAAATACTAAAAGTATTACACAATAAAAGATTTACTGGGTATTTCAAGTCAATTACATCGTACAAGTAGGAAAACAGTTTTTATTGCCCATACATCCCAACTGTTGTTAACAGTAATATCTCATCATGATAATTGTAATTCTGCCACACTAACGCCAAGTTTACTGGACAACGGTGCTTGGAGCCTTTTTGAAAAGTTTTTGAAAACACGAAAGTATATATTTCTTCTGTACCTACACGAGTCGATGGACAACATCAATGGCGGCCTCCAGAGTGTCATGACTCCAAGTCCATGTTCTTCTGTGACTTGGTAGTTTTACAATTGAGAGTCATCGTAATAAAAATCCAACTTCTTCATCTGTTCATACGAATGACCGAGTACTTGCCATTGTTAATGTTTATGACAGCACCCACGAGTGGCCCAATAGGAAAACTACATTGTTTCCATCGTCTCCATCCATACCACAAAACTTTTCTGAAAGGAAAATGCAAAACTGATGCATTTTTACGCCAAACGTTGTCATGTAAACAGGGCCCTTAAAAAACAAAAATTAAAAATAAAGCATACATTTGTTTATAACTGAGTTACACAGTGGTGTCCCAGACTGGCTGGAGCTTTAAATTTGAGTCTGTCTGTCTGTCTCTCTCTCTCTCTCTCTCTCTCTTTGTCTCTGTCTTTTCCGCAGTGTACACTGACTTTCAGTCATTGCCAGCTGGGATCTGCCCCCACATAACCTTCATTTGGATAAAGTGGTATAGAGGATGGATTGTAAATCTTGTCTTCCTTAGATATTCCTGAATGGGGAAACCAGACATTGGATCTACATAGATCTTCCTGCTGCCACAAGTTCTAACACATGAGATCCCCTCTGTGTTTTCAATGCATTTTAAATCGAAGCTGTAGGCTATTAGTATCTCAAAAAATGTGCAAAGGAGCCTGCACCCTGCACCACAGCACAATCCGCTCCCACCTGTTGCAGCAATGTCGACCACACTTCGCTTTCTCGTACCCCCTGTCTGCTAGGCCCTCCCCCCGTGGTGATTTCAGTGAGAATCAGTGACAATCAGCATTGATTATCTTTAACTCTGATGTGAACCGTTGTTTGTCAGTTGCATTTGTTTGAAGAGGAGCAGAAAGTATATCGTCAACAATAAAGTAAGTGTACAGAAAGAAAGAAAGAAAAAAAAAAGCTTCATCGCTCACTTACACTTTGGTGGTTTAATTGTGGAGCAACACAAACAGCTTTAAATACAAACAACGGGGCACTTGTGAAGCGTTCCTGGTGGATTCAGGGCTGAAGCTAAAACCTGCACGCTCGCTTGAAGGAGTAATTCAGTGCAGTCTGCAACCTTACTGCGAGGTCTCAATAAACTTTAAACTGTTCTCTACCAATCATCTCAAGCTTCTTTGGAATACATTCAGAGTTACACTGCAAACAATAGAGACCATTAAGAAAGAGGAAACTCACTCTAAAACACACCTCATAGCATATTTTGTGAGAATATTTTGGAGCATTTGCATGCAAGCTGTGGTTAATAGCTATGTGGGAAAACAGATGCTGTCGCTGGTGTGAGCCTGCCTCGATGATCCACCTCATAAATATTAAAAAAAAAATTGTTTATATATAAATGTCAGATGCAAATTATTGTGCTAAAACTTGAATTATAATGCCAAAAGTCCAAACTGAAGTATGCTACTCTTGCATCTGGTTGTCTCTTAACATGACATACAAAGTTTATGGATTAACTCAGATAATTATTCAACTTTATTCATTTATTAAATTTTATGTTGGGTGTGATCATAAATATGAATTTTAGAGGTTCACTAAAACCCTTTAAAAAAAAAATACTCAATACGAGTACTTATTAAATGCCATAAAGCCTAAAATGTTCACACCTTTATTTTTTTAAGTTTGCTTTTAGAGTCGACAAACCACATTGACAATGTCACGCAATTAAAACAGCTGCTTGTTTGCTTGTTTCGCTTGAAACGAACAGCTAACCAGAGAAGAAGAAAAGAATGACAAAGTAGAAATCCGGTTCATTGATTGGTCCAAACTGAAATCAGAAATCCCGCCCCTTTTGCTAGTGGTGGCTAGTGGGTTCAAGCATAGTATTCAGACCAAATATCAATGAGCGCCTTCCTCACTACTTCTACCTCATGACTCCACATCTGCCCACAACATATTTTATAAACTTTTTTTTTTCCCCTGCATCTGCTTCTTTAGATTTGCGCTGTTAGCTTTGTTTGTTTACTACCAAAAATGTACTGCGCTCTACGCCACATCCTCTTGCTCCATCCGCTAGACAATCCGCTGACGCGTTCACATTGGCCTTGAACTGAACCTTCAATTTGCAAAGGAACCAAGACCCACGTTTTCGGATTCGGATTTGGATCACAGTCCGGGGGAGCTTTCACACCTTCCCAAACTCTGGTCTAGATCAAAAGTTGCTGGTGTTGTAGGAACTAGCTTTTGTCACTTGTCTTGATATTTTGGCAGAACATCATTTCCAGTCTGTCTCTTGTCCTCCTCATTAATATGAAAGATTCTCCAAACTACTGACGTCACTCATCCTCTCTGGTCTATCTGTGGACAACGTTGCTGACGGATGACGTCATATAATACTCACCAGATTGTATCACATCTCAATGCCAGTATCGGTGAATCCCTAATTAAATCCCCTATTTAAGAGTTCATCCCTAAATAGCAAAAAAGTGTGATGTTATTATAGCCAGTGCAAGACTGTAAATGAATTCACACCATGACTCAGAACATCAGTGTTAGGATGTTTAATTATACAAAACTCTGTACCAGAGAGACAAAACAGCCCTGAGAGTTCGATCATCTTGTCCAATGGCCACTTCAAGATCTGCTTTAAAAATTTATGAACCAAAGGTTTAAAGCTAAAACAAAGTGTGCCTCATCAGGACAATCTGCACACCCCTCCTTCCCCCAGATTTGTTATTACAATGGTGAGAAATTTTTAATCTGCATTGGGAACAGAATTACTTCCAAAATACACAGAGGTGACCAATTTAATTTGAATAATAGTAGTGGTAGTTGCAAATATTTTGTAAGGTTAACAAGCATTTCTTTTTCCTTTTCTTTTTTTTAAGCAGAGCAGAGCAGTACGGGACTTAACCTAGCAGTACATTCCTCCGAAAATCTACAAGCAAATTTAGAGATGTTGATATCGTCCTCGCCAACAGACAAACAAACAAATGGGACCAAAAAAAAAAAAAAAAAAACCTCCTTCACGTAATAAGGTGCAGCATCTTGTGTGTGATCACGGCCGGCCTAATCGACAGTTAAATTGCAGTGCAGTGCGTCGCACACTGCAGTGACTCTGTAGACAAGACTTCAGCCCTCAGCAGCTCTGCTCCTGGCTCCATAATGCTGAGAGTCATTTCATGCAGACTCATCCTTCTCGAAACATGCACACTGTTAGTATTTAGCTCGAATGCATAGCTTCACGCTCACTTCCACCTGCAGCCTATGGAGTGCGGTACTGACTGCAACACAGAATATTCATAGATACTGTAAATCCTTTTGTCCTATGCTTCTTTTTTTTCTCAGTCTGAGGTGCTGTTACAACGGCCCTTTGTGAGATCGCTGGCATCTCATTCCACCCTCACAACATATTTCACTACAGGCGGCTAATGAAGACACCAGACAGACTTGTCAGAGATAGTTATCAGGTACGATGGCAAGTGAGCTACGTAGAAATGCTAATTAGCCATGTGAAACAGCTATACTTAGTCTCTGTGCGGACCTGTGGGCTGCTTGTGTCATCAATGTACGTTTCTATGATCTGCATTTTCCTTTGTCGGTCGGAGCTTCTCTGGTTCGGTCTGACATTCCCTCTTCTCAAGTGTTTCATCACTTTCCTTCTCACAGAGCCCAAAAAGCTCCCATACCACAGAGGGAACTTTTCTTTTGTTTGAGCGTCGAGCCTTTCATCATTTCTTATCTCGTCAGACATTTTGGCAAGTACAGCCTGCAGGTGACATTTGAGCGTCGGTGTGTGTTTGACCATAATGTGTGGGGGCAGTAATGAGGGCAAAGTGGGGAATAAATGAAAGTGGCTCACTTTTCTTTTTTTGAATACATGCATTTAATCTGGTATCAAAACCACAGACATCAAAACTATAGAGAAGAGAGGACAAGAAGATCGGAGACTGCGAATGAATAATTCCTTCATAATGTAAATGAAAAATTTCATCTGATTAGAGGGCCGATTGAGGCTAGTCATTAAAAATGTAAAACTGTCTTGTAGTGTTTGATTTTTCTTTTAAATATTGGTGTAAGAGGAGAGCCATTAATTTGAGAGAGTTCTGGCTTCCATTGTGAATATTAATTTGTCCTTGGTATTATAATTTGTGAACGGTTGTACAGGATGTCACTTTAACTACAAGTTTACAAATGACCCGGAAAATTTAAAAATACAATAGAATGGCTTTACTGTCAAGATACAACACATATAATGAAATTGCAGGTGTTGCTCCCTCTGTTTAACAGGTAATATTGAAATTATAGCTATTTCAGGACACATCCAGTTAAATACAGGTGTTTTTGACTTACACTGGCAAGAACTCGTTTATATCAAAATGCAAAAGTATTTAAAGTGAGGACAATATTCCATATTTTATCAATTCATTTCTAGTTGCTATTGAAATATTGCAGCGAAAACCTCTTTTGATCTGCATTGTATCGGGCAAACTGAATGACAATACAGTTTTATCTCTGTCTGTTATAATATTTTGTTAGCGTGTGGTTTATCAGTTCCTTAATATAACTCTAGATTTAGCAGAATTTGTTTGAATTAACATGTTTTGCAATAAAGCTTGACTCACATAAAAAAGTGAGCCCACTTGAGATCAAATTGTGCTGTATGAGGCCCCTGCACTAAAATGACACTCCTGATATACAACGTGGCTGGTGAACATTCTGATCAGTATGCGTGAGGCTGTTTTGCACCCACTCACACTTGCATGTCTCTTAACAAAACTGTAACACGTTCCTCATGAGTAAAAACATAACTGCACACACAAACATTTGAGAAAATTAGGAGTGAATCAAGCATCCGACTGTGTCCTTTGGCTTCTGCAGAAGTGAGGATTGTGTTGTTCACGGTACGCGTATGCATTTTAATGCATAAATTACATACTTTTCAAATCTTCTCATTTGCTCTTGTTTGCAACGAAATTCCAGCAAACATGCCAGATAAATGAAGCTTTATCTCTTTAATCAGTCTGCTGTAATTCACTGAATTTCACTATGACAGAATTGTTGCATGTTTCTGATGTGTGAAGAATGGAACTGAACACAGTTGAGAATTTTGAAAAAAAAATAAATAAATAAAATAAAAAAAAGATTTAGGATTAAATCAAGCGTTCATGCATTTCCCTTCAGCTTTGCAGGATACTGTAAAGTTGTTTGGGATACAAACCTGAGCGGCCACTGTAGGAGTCAGTGAGGAGTAGTCATCTCCACCATTAGGATGCTTGAATTCACCGGGTGCTTGCAGCACTCTGACAGTGGACATAGATATGAACGTGCTCTTGGTGGATTTGTCATTTTGAACGTGGCATAAGACGAGAGTTGGTGCTATGCTTCTCATTTCTTTTCTTTTTTTTTTGGAGGGGTGTGTGAAAATTGAGTTCTGTTTCAGCTTGGATCTCAGCGTATGGGAAATCTCTTGAAATGAATACATATTGGACCCGAGCAAAAAGTAGGAACTCCAAAAAGTGTCACGCGCTGCGAGGCCTGTGAGACGTATGCACGGGCACATCTCCTGCGGGTCGGAATAATCAGTCAGCGGGAATAAGCTGGCTGAGCTGAAGGCAAGGTATGGCGGAAGGACGGCGGTTTACATTGGAGGGGACCCCGTTCCCCACCAACGAGGGTTAGCTTATCCCTACAGAATGTGTCCCGGCTGCCAAGTGCTGTGCTGCATACCACTAAAAATTATAATCCAGTAAAGAGGACAAATGTGCTCCAAAGAGCGAATGCTGGCCTGCCTGCTTCCTGTTGACAGATATACATCTGTAGGGATAAGCTTCGCGCCAGCGGCAAATGTGCTCAGACAAGTGGGGAAGGGGCTTTAAGATTAGCTGCTCGCTGCCTTAACTAGATGCCGCATGCTGTCATTCTCTCTTTGCCATGCTCTTTGTCATGGCACTTTCACACCCCCGTGCCCCCTCTGAGTGGGTATAAGCTCGGCAATGAAGTTGATAGTCACCGAGTGCAATTACACCATTAAAGATTATTTTGACCCGTATTTGAACTAAAAAGGTTAAGAGATTTTTCTACTTGCCCGGAAGCCTGGCGCGAGATACTTCTGATAAGTTTAATGCCGCAATTGGTCACGGTGAAAAGTGGTTAAAGCAGTGAGTCTGAGCTCCTGAGGAGGCACCTCTGCTTCTCAAAGGGCTTTTCAAGAGAAATCAGCATTCATGTACGGTCATGATCTCAGACGACAACATGACTCAACAAGAACTTGAGACTCAAGAATATTTGGATATTTCCTTACCAAATTACAGAAAAATTTGAAGGCTCTCCATTATTTCAGAGTGATTCACAATCGTTTTCAGGCAGAAACCCCCAAATACATCCAAAGAAAATGCTGTGGTCACCTCATCTGATCTCTGCTCCGTCCACTGCCACACAAATACAAAAACAATAGATGGATTCTCAGGTCTTCTCTTACAAAGTGACTTCTTATGGTTTTCTTCAACATGGGAAAATCCAATTTTGAAAACCTCAGAGTGGGTAAAACCCCCCACTGTGATCTCAAAGTGCCCCCCTGAAGGGGGTCCCTGACCCCGGGCTGGGAACTACTGGATTAGTTTACTGGTGGCAGATCTTTTCAGTGTGACTCACAGAATCAACTACATAAGAGTGGTGATGAAACATTATTGAGACAACGGGAGGAACATTATGCTGTGGCCATACCGCAGTACCTCCATAAGGATCACATTAGGAGGTGAGACTCATTTGCCCGGAGTATGTGATGTTAAATTGTCTATATTCTTCCTAATTCCAAAAAGAATTTACTACAATATCAACATGAAGCCAATTTTAATGATGCAAAATACAGTAAAATATCTCAAAAAACATCTAGAAGTATAGCTTTTTGGATGCATGTTTTTTTTTTACACACTCACCCAGAATACATGGCTATGAGGCATGCTTTCCTTGCAATTTTTTTTTTACAAACTACTTAGTTGTTTCATTGGCCAGATTGGAGCCTGATGCAGACCAGTTTTGGCCCACAGGCCTTATGTTTGACACCCCTGTCTTGGGCTGTTTGCTTCTTGTAATTGTTTGAACATTTACAAATGATTGACATGACTGCCAACGATATTCTGACAATATTTTTACAATTTCAAATAGCAGGTCTAGATAGACTTCTATATCTTTCTAGCACTGGCTGTCTAAATGAAACATTTCTAGTTTTGTAGTGCAGGCAAATGTATCAAAATGTTTTCCTTCAGACTACATTATAAGTCATAGTTTAAAAAAACAGACTGTCCTATACACTGCGGGCTCTTTTCTCTATCATATCATTTTCACCAACTGAATATTCAGGGATTAACTCACATTTTGTCCCCCAAAGCAAATATGTGTTTGAATCCTAATGTTGCTGCATTTTTACAATTCCTGCTACAAATGTTTTACGTCATTAAAGAGTTGAAGGTCTGCAGCTCGCAGCAAAACTGCACCGTACCTCCTCTTCTTGTTTTATTTCATCTTCAGGTTCCTTAACCTTTTTTTCATGACAAATCACATATTTTATTTGATGGAGAAAAAAAAAAAAAAACAGTAAGACTTTTTTTGTCATCTCCCAACAATCTGAAAAAAATAAATTCAGGCATGTCTTGAATAAATTCTGTGTAGAGTAGGATCAGAAAAATCCTTGCAGAATTTTTAATGAGTGAAACTCTGCTGTGCCTTTGAAAAGGTGGTCGGTGTCTGTACTGACAGTAGTTTATGTATTCCCTACATTTCAGTATTGTGCCTGAAATAAAGCCTATACTTCATTTTATGCCCGTTTGCATTGTTGACCTTTACCAATCTCTCTTGGCCCTCATCTCTGTTGAAGTGGGCTTTGTGCCCAACTACGGATGAGCCTGTGAATCTCATTTACCCTGTGTGATGATCTTCCTTTTCTCTTTATTTAATGCAGTCTGTACGAACAAAGTTAATATTTTCCAGGGGGTTGTTCAGAAATTACCGTCACTCATCATTCCAGCATGTGATCTGTTAGAATAATAATTTCAAAGACCTATGTCTGTTGTTGTTTTACTTTCATTTGCTTGCAAAATCTCGAAGACATTTAAAAAAAACAAACAAACAAAAAAAAAAACTTGTCGTCGCCCTCCCTACAAACCTGAAAAGGATCTAATGAAGCTGAGATATGTGCTCCATGCAGAATGTCAACAAAGAAACACTGCAAGCGTGGCTGCAATAATAAATGTTCTTTTCTGCCTCTGCTGGGGATGTTTGGGAGGCTTCCAAGAAGAGTGATTGACTGTCCGAGCTATCACACTGCAACTGAACACCTGGCAACCTGACCAGAAGTGACCGAGCTTGTTGGGAGTTCTGTCAGGGTCATTTTCGCAAACAATGCCGACAATCAGCCGGGGAGGCTTTGTTTTGTGCTTTGTGCGTTCCGCTCAGATATAGCCACTGACACCTGTGTTTATTTCCTAGAAGCTTTTCTTTTCTGTGGTGTTGTTTGCATAAATTTTCAATATTAGAGAGCGGAAGTCCAGAGGCGCATCCAGAGAATTTATTTTGGGAGGGCGCAGGAGGGGCTCACATGGAATAAAAGTCGTTCCTCTTTTGTAGGATTGATGATGAGCCACTTCAAAGACTTTGAGTTTTGGTCCAGATCAGAACCTGCTGGTGCAGCTTTAGGTCAGGCGACTCAGGACCCATTTATACGACAGCATTTCAAGTGAAAACGCATTGATTTTGCTTTTTTGTTTCAGAAACGTTTCCCATTCACACAGCAACGTTTTGAAAACAGGGTGTGTTTGCATGGAAACGGCAGAAATACTGAAAAGGATGTAGAGGCAATAGAGGGTGCTGTTGAAAAATATGCTATAAACATAAACAATGACGAGTGCATGGACAGATGTCGAAGAAGTTACATTCGAATATGTACTGGGAGTCATGTCTCTCTGGAGGCAGCCATAGTCATTATTGTTCGTCTCCTCTGCATGTGCAGTAAATGGTGTACATAGGAAACACCAGTTGTTGTTGACCTGTTCCTTTTACTGCTACTTCAGTGACTCAGTAGAAAGACTTACCTTTGAAATAACTCAGGCATTATTACATTGTTTTAAATTGGCAGATTGTGTTTGGTTAACAAAAACAAATAAATAAATAAATAATGTACCTCTATCATTTACACTATCAAGTAGTTCTAAGCTTCATTTAATTGGTGGATTTCTTTTTTTCTTTTGTTGGATCTTCTTTCCCTTTGTGAAGTGAGTGCATACACCCTTCATTTTCCAATGTCAACATCAGGTTGGAAACATCCTTTTGGTTACATTGTTCTCTTAATTATCTGGTTCTTCAGGAAATATAGAAAGCTATTCAGCATTAAACCTGCTTATAGATTAGATGCTGCTAACAGAAGCAGCACTACTGTAGAATTGTCACCTTTATCATGTACATTTATTTCTTATTGCGGCAAAAGTAACAAACATCCTCAAATCATCACATTTCTATCCAGCTTCTGTACAATTTCATCCATCTCTGACCAGGTTACAGCTTGAGCCATCCAAGTGAAATCTAAGACTTAATAAGTCATTACATTGAAGTTACATTGAAGGGGGAACATCCTGACTCCCTGTTACCGGCGGTAACCATGATGGAAAATACTATCGAAAGTTTAAGGGTCTGACATTTGAATGTAACTATGTCTTGAATATTTTCTTTGCAGATATCGAGATTTTAAATCTTTATAAACTAGCTATACAATATCCACAGTCTCTTTCTTTCTTTATTTCTTTCTTTGAATTTTTTTTTCTCAGAATGTTTGCACTGTTACACACAGACAAAATGTCTGTAAAAAATGATCTGGGAGACCACCCGTGCAATTTGAACATATATTTATAGGAGAGAGGCCTATCTTGAACATCCTTTATCCTGTATATGTGTTCTTCATCATTCTGAACATTTTTGACCCCAAAACTGGATTTGTGTTCAGGTCTTCTTCCCATTTCTGGTTGGAACGGACATTGTGACATTTGAATGCAATAAGATTGAGACAATTAAAGAAAGTAGTTTTGGGGATGAAGTCTTAAGGACGTATGTTCCTGTTGGAGGTTGGTTCAGATCAACCAGCTCTAAATTCAACTTAGGGGTTTCAAGTGAAAACAGAAAACCTTGTGTTTTGGGTGTCTGCTTACATGACAACGGTGCTTGGAGCCCCGGAAAATGCAAATTTGAAAAGGCTCGACTCCGTCTCTGTGGAAACAGGAGAAAACATAATTTTTCTGAAACACTGCTGCTGCACTTATGGATTACATCATCGTAAATACTTCTTCTACACGTGTGAGTAGATGGAAAATTAACAAGTCCATATTCTCCTGGGACTTGGTGGTTTTATAGTTCAGAGTCACGTGCGATAGCAATCCAACTCGGTTGTCTGTTCATACAAATGTCCGCGTACTCGCCATTGTTAATGTCTATAGTGCACTGTTCTCTGCGTATTGTTCCCAACATGCTAACTACATTGTGTTTAGCGTTTTTGCTGTTTCGATGGAAATTCAAACATTTTCCAAAAAGGTTCTGTTGAACATGAAACGTCTGGAACAGGAATGCAAAAACAATGCGCTTACATTTGAATCATTGTCTGGCAAATTATGCCTTAGCTTAAATAATTGACGGAAAGAATTTCAAATAGTAGGGCTCGTTTACACCTGGCGTTAACCTGCGTTTCAGTATCCAATCACATGTGGCGAGGCCTTACACAGACTGTTTACACTTCTCCGTATCATGCCTTTCGGTCTGATCACAAAAACTCTGCGCGCAGCGATGACATTCACATTTTAAACATGACGTATTTTCCTGTAATGTATTTTTCCTGTGACGTATTTTTCCTTTAGTGCCTGTTGGCACTTTACTTTAGAGCTCACCACATGTGATCGGATCACCAGAAACGCATGTTAACGCATGTGTGGGTTTTCCACTTTTTTTTTCTCCCACACTCCACATTTGTGGTTCACTGCTGTGAATTTGTGCGCCTGTCTCTTTGTGTTTGTATTGTGAAGAACATCACCGCCCATTATGAGCTGGAAGTGGTCTCCAGCCCCGTTCTTGACCCTGAGTGGGATAAAGCTGCATCAGAGCTGGATGAACTCTTCAGTACATGTAATGGACCTTTCATTTTGATGTCTTAATTAGCTCATTGATCAGAAGAATTGATTATCTTCAAAGTGGCCACGCAAGGACAGATTAATTTCCAATTTTGATGATCTGATAATAACAATAATAATCTCTGTCAATGCAAAAAAAAATAATGAGCAGCAGAAACACACAATTTCTCAGAACTGGAGATGCTCTCCTTAATTCCTGTGATGAACCGTTCAAACTAAATGATAATGATGTAAAAACAGAGAAAACAATCAAATCAAAAGCAGCAGCGAGTGGATTGTTTTATTTATCTGTTTATATATTTTTGCAAATAGCTGATTCAAATAATCATCAAAATAGCCGCAGGTTGTTTTCTCTTTTTTTCTTTTTTGTCAATCAACTAATTAGTTTACTCACTAATCTCTTTATCCTCTGTTGTAGCTGTTAACAATTTGGTTTCACACATCCTAATATGTGCTACTTTCTGGAAAATGTAAATTTTGACTATAGATCCCCATATATACAGTATATAAAGCATAAAGGAGGTGTGAGTGCATTTAGGTGTAAAGATTTAATGTTTCAACGCATATTATCAACATAGACCATCCATCAGCTTCACAGTCAATAGGATTTTGCATGACTGAGTTGCTGCGCTCATAAAGGCCCCTCAGTCGAGCCGTCTCAGCTCCAGATAAAGGAGACTCTGTTGCTTCTTTGGAAATTTGATAGCAGCTGGAATAAGTAGTCCGATTTTCATAGTCTTGCATGCAGCAAAATTATAGCAAATGTAGGTATTTATATCCAGAGTAATGTTTTTTTGTATTTTATGCTTTTGTGATGTGATATGGTTTGTACACACGGCAAAATTAAAGACTATAGAAAAATAAATAGAAAACGCTGAAGAAGCAAAGCTGCTGGAAACCAGACTATTGACTTGTGAGACAGGTTTGTAAACATTTGTATGGAGGAAAATGAAAACCATTCATATTCTCGTCTGGGCTGAATCCCTCTCGAGGACACGATGAGCCGAGGTCTGCTCGAGCTCACTTTTTCAGAGAACACAGACAGGTGCACCTGCTGCGTCTGTCACAGAGGCTGCCATACACTGACCATCCATGATATTCATGATGCAGCGCAGCTTTGTGTCTCCAGTCCGCTGCTCTGCCTTTTTACGCCTCTGAATTTGTGAGGAAAACCTGAGGAGAAACATGCCACCATAAACACTTAAAAACCAACAGAGGATTCTAATTAAAATGTCCTCGTGTCAGGAAGGATTTCTTGACATTTTATTGTGTGTGTTCGCTTTTTGCTTGTCCTTCGTGTTGTTGTTGTTATTACAAAATAAGTAAAACAGCTGTTTATATGCTCGAGAGCATCCTGATGAGAAAAGAAAAATATCACACCAGTTCACCATGTTTATTTTTTCGCTGCAATTAAATTTGCCAGTTTCATGAAGGGAACTTCCAAGAAGGTATGAGTAGATTAGCTCAATGTGAAAACAAATAAATGTTTTAGTGATCAACAAATCTTTCACTTTCATCCATCTACCGTCTGAAGGGATTTATCCAACACAAAGTGAAGGGAGCTGGATCCAATCCAAGTTATGGATGAAGGCAGGAGGCACAAATTAACCTTCAACACATGTTTTTAGACTTGCAGGACACCTGAAGGAAGGAAAAGATGTCTCAAGCCCAATCATCACTAAACCTCGGGACATTTCTCTCTATTCAGTAAGAGTGATAACAAAAAAACCCAAAACAACAACACTGTTCCGTTAATGTGTCGTTACACAGACTTATCCATTGCTGTTGTTTATATGAACCATGGCCAGTTTTAATCAAGCAAGAAAATAAGACAGCAACCAGCTGACCAAGCAACCAAGCAATCAACTATCCAACTATCCAACCAACCAACATCTATAAAATACTGTCATAACAAAACAAGGATAAGGGACCAAAAACTACAACAAACACAAGAATATGAAATATGCATTGAGCTTGGTGAATATTAAAACTAATAAACACATTTAAAAAAAAAACATCTACACAGGATGATAACAATAAAAGTTACATAAAACTAAAGTAAAAATACAAATGTGAAATAAGATATCATTTTTAAAAGAAAAAAGAAAATGGGACTTTTATCACCTGTGCTTGCTTAATTGGAATTGTTGGTTTTTCCAAGTGCCTTGAGATGACTGTGTTGTGTTCATTAATTTGATTAAACTGAAACAAAATAAGAAAATGGAATGGTATTAACAGAAACTAATATCTAATGAAAGAAACAAGTGAATCATTCATTAAATGAAAGCAGGTTAATTCAAGGTTTGATTCAACTTGTACATTCAAAACTATTAAATACAACTTTAATGAGTGAAAGATGCAGAAATGTCATTATATGAAGATACGATGGTCAGATTTTTACATTTTTTAACAAATGAGTTATATCCAGCAATTAAACCCAAACTCCAAAACATCGGCTGATCAAGTTACAGTTCACCTCCAAATAGCTCATTTCCTAAATTCGATGAGGAAATTGTGGAAGACTACACATTGAAAAAAAAGCTGCCTTCCAATGACTTTGTTGCATGACGATGCTTGAGTGAGACACCTTCCCCAAAACTACCGAATAAAGACACACGCACACACAAAACGCACAAACCTAAGCTCATGCATGTTTATACCCTTTTATTGACTTCCTCTTTAAATGCTTCCCACAGGTCTCTAAAGCTGGAGTGTAGATACTGAATGTGGGCATATTTGCAAGTGAAGGTGGGGGATAAAAGCACTGAAACTCATGTCCTCATAAAGAGGGATCAGCAGTGCGAACGGGAGCTGCATACCGATGCAAGAGATGCCAGTGCTCAGAGCCAGAGAGCATGCTTTGCCGAAGAAGAAAAAAAAAAGGCTTTAAGCTGCTAAGCTGAGAGCAAGAAGGGAAAAGGAAGTGAAAGTGTGAAGCAGGAAAGGCACACTAACAGTAAAAAGCGACGAGAAGTGTCATTGTGTAAGATATACCTGCCATTTTCTTCACTTATTGTGGCTGAGAAATGTAAAAGGGGTTACCGCGGTCATGAAATCAAGGTTGAATCATCACATGTACCTCAATCGGGCACATGGGTGATTCACAAATTCCTCGTTGAGAGAAAAAAAAAATCAGCTTAACTTGACAGATTTAAAGAGCGGAAAAGAAACATATTGAAATGTTATTTCTGTAAACTAAAATGTATTTGTATATTGGTTCACGACTTGACCGCTGCTTGAGTTTGACATTATTATGATTGCGTTCTCATCAACCATGTTTAAAAAAGTTTGCTTCAGTCTAAAGCATCATTGTTAGAACGGTGCATCTTATCTCGAAGTGCAGTGATAAGGTTTTTCCTGAAATAGCTTTTTTTTAATACTGGTACAAATGGGGTGTCAAACATAAGGCCTGTGGGCCAAAACCAGCCTGCAAGAGACTCCAAACCGAACAAAACATCAAGCAAATATCATAAACTTGACTACACAATGTCACTAAAACTAAATTGCAGGTGTCATCTACGTATGACGCCAGTGCCTTCAGGAAATGAATATACAAATCTTGGAATTTGAAAAAATTGGAAAATTGGAAAAAAAAAATCATCTCGCAGGAAAAATGTCAGTATGGGAAAAGATGGATGGACATCTTTTAACCTTTTACCTACTTGGGAAGGTGGAATTTGTTGTTTTGATGCACTGTTTGTCGCTTTCATTGTCTGTCACTTTCTGCAGCTTCTCTCTTGGTTGTTTGTAGCTGCAGCTTGTAGCAGCAATCACACTAAGAGATGGAACTCCTGGAATTTCTGACACGATCATAACTCAAGTCTGTTTGATGCCTTGAACCTTTCTCACTGTGCAGCCTCAGATTTTAAACCACCATCAGAGAGATTGCGACTTCCCATCTTTCCTCTGAGGTGGATCAAGACTAACCCTGAATTGATGCTTTAGGGATGTAATGAGTGTTTTCAGTTTTGTTGGAAGTTGGAAGTCAGAGCCCAATTACAAATGCTAGATTTGAAAAGCAGTAGAGTTACGTCACTAGATATTGCCTATAAAATATTGGCCAGGACATCTGGATACAGACTAATAACAAAAGGTATTGACAGTTTAAGCTCCCTTTACATGACAAACTTTTTTGTTCCACAAAAGGTTTGCGTTTTCACTTAAAAACATTGTCGTGTACACAGAGCCTTAATGTCTTTCATGTTGCTGTCTTGTTGACTTGATTCCTTGTGGTGCACTTTCAGTAAACAGGAGTGTAGCGGAATAGTAACAAAGCCTAACCGAATGCTGAAGTTAACGGCCAAAAATCAGTAGAGAACGAGAGACAGCAGCTTTACAGCTCTTCAACAGTTGTTCAATTGAAGACATGAGTAGCGAATAAGAAACCCACTAAAACTTCACTAAAACTTCAAATCTATGTCACATATTCCATCATCAATTGTTACAATCAGTCACACATTACTTTCCAATGTTTTACACAATGTTGATGGCTTCAGAATAGATCGTAAAGAAACAGCCGTGCTCACTTTAATGTTGGCAGAAACTTCATTATCAGAATGATATAATTGCCAGAAAAAAAAAAAAAAATATATATATATATTTATTTTTTTTTTTTTTTT
>OMNM01017858.1:13645-23710 GCA_900302745.1 Parablennius parvicornis | reverse complement strand
TACCCTGCAATATGTAAAAAAAAATATAATAATAAATTAAGTTGTTAGTCAGGGCTGGCTTTCAAAATTAAAGCCCCCAATTTTTACAAAATAAAAGTCTGCAGAAATTGATAGGGATTAGCTAAATCGAGCTAAATGCTGTGTAAGGCCCCGTTTACATGACTGTTTCAAGTACAGAAACAGTCTCAGAAACATTTTCTACTGCAACATTTTGAAAATGATGTCCGTTTACATGGAAAATAAAGTAAAAACACATTTTGGTTTTATGAAGATTTATTCAGGTAACTTCCACTGGATGAACTATTTGCTGCTAAAAAGAAGAATGAATGATTCAGCTGATCGACGTCATCACTTTGATGATTCATTTTCCTTCTGTTGATCCTTGAGCCGATTCCTTTTTGCTTTAAGCCCGCTGCCCGTCCATACGAATGTTCCTGCACTCATCATTGTTGATATTTAAAGGGTATTGATCTCTGCTGGGATGTGTCTATTCTGTCATTACAAAAACAACCGTCGTTTTTTTTTTAGCATTTCTGCCATTTTCATGCAAACGCAATTCATTTTCTGAATTATGCCGCGTGAACGCAAAACTTAAATACAAAAACGATGCCCTTTCACTTGACACATTACCTCGTCTTTGCATTACACTTTTTCTTCTTCAAAAACAATATCAACAATGAGAAGTGTAATATATTTGACTGTGAGCCAGCTGTGTCTTTTACATGCTGATAAATGAGGTTAACTGTATCACATTTTCACTCCTCATCTCATTGTCTCCCTCTTGCTTCCCTATCATTCTCACTCTCACTGTGTTTCACCGTTTCCCAACCTGTAAGAATTTCATTTTTTTTTTTTATGACATCGCTGAAAAAAGATCTCCGGGACTCATAACACAAGTTTAATTTTTGCATAAGAGTAGTAACCTGAAATGAACTGGAAACACATTTGAGTGTGGCTGCCCTGCGGTGTTAGGCCCGTTAGCTGGATGGCTTGTCAGATGTAATTGACTTTCTGCAGTCTTTCCTGTCACTCTTGGTGTAATGCGATAGGCTCATGCAGAGATCTGAGAAGCTGGGTGGGTGAAAATGCAATAATGGGATAGAAATACGGGTCACGGGTAGAATGTGTGCAAGAACTGTTATGTGCGTACGAAGCTTAGAGGGCTGACATCCGTGGGCTTCTGCTGCGGAACTATACCGAGGCCCCGTTTACAAGGCAAGTGAAAATGCATCATTTTTGTGTTTTCTTTTTAGTAAAGTTTTGTGTTTACACAGCAACGTTTTGCAGTGTCATTTAACACGGAAACAGCGAAACATTTTTACCATATTGCGTCACTAGTGTTTTGTTTTTGTCACGAAACCACATGCACACATATAAGACAGACGACCAAGTTAGATTGCGCATTCAGACAACTGTCAACTCTAAAACTACCAAGTCCCGGGAGAATATGGACCGGGAGTCATGACACTCTAGAGGCGGCCATTTTTGTTATTGTCAATCTCCTCACGCAAAGTCGAAAAGAACTGTTTACTGCATTTATGGTGTAAAATACAGAGTTTATGCTCTATACACGGAGACATCGGAGCATTTTCAAAAAGTCTCACCTTGGAAGCGGTTTTGAAGTGACTCTGAGCACCGATGTCATGTAAATGGACACCCAAAAGCAACAAAAGTTCAACATTTTCACTCGAAAACATTGTGGAAGTGAACTGTTTTTAAACAGCATGTTGGCCGTTTTAACGCACTCTCTGACCCATGTCAGAAAAATATGCTAATTAATTATTGCATTATCGAGGGCTAAAGTCAGAGGTAAGTTGTCAGACTGGGTTACAATACAAAAAGTAAAACTAAACACAACTTGAAGAAGATGGACTACCGCAGAACTCTACTGCCAACTAAGGACAAGAAACTGAACCTACAAGTCCTTTAAACTTACAAAAACAAGGCAACGGAATATAGATTTCAACTTTTCTGATGTCTCTTGCATTTTCTTGCCCAAAGTCAAGATTTGTTGTTGGCAGGATAATGTAATATAAAGAATAAATCCTCTGAATACTGTATTCCCAGCCTTCACTAACTGTGAAGGCTATTTAGAGAAGTAGTCCGAAATGATTTTCTAAAGTACTTTGCAGCAATAATTACTGAGGTAATCATAATTACTGAGGTAATTGTGTCTAACCTTTTACCACATAATGCTGTTGAAAGCAAAAACACTGTCCAGAAAATAGAATTTCAGCAGTGTACGGCAGGACGAAGTAGACGAAATAGCTGTGGGTTCAGTACGATAAGAGATTTATTCAGAATAGGTCAGGACGAGGGCGTCCAGCGTATAGCCAGTGGGCGAGGACCGGCCTACCAGCGAGTCCAATCAGCTATACAAGATCAATTTTTTTTCCAGCTCTGAAAAATATTGACATTAACTGCAATATATTTTCTAACCACAAGAGGCACACTTTAGCCTATATGATGTGGTCAATCAGTTCACGTGATCAAGACCAGCACACAGATGTAGAAATGTGTCTACATTAGAAAGTAGTTATTCTCACTATATTTTTGAGTTCTTGCTACATGTGGTCAAACTTTTTATGCCTTGGAAGATGTAAATGTGATCAAAATCCACTGTGATCTGCAAGTTGTAAAGCACTTGTTGAACTGAGGTGAAATATTGTTGAAGTTGCAGTTGCGTTATTCAATTTTTTAGGTTTGTCAAGTGTCGTAGAAGGATAGCACGATAAAATAAAATAAAAAACAATTAAAAAAATCATTTAATAACGTGAATATTTTGTTGCACGAAAATAAAGATTGAGATTCGGAGGTCCACATTATTTATACATTATAATGCTATTATCCACTGGACCAAATGAGCTGATACTCCTGGATTAGGGCATGTTTGGAATTAACCTTTTGAAGTAATGCATCACTGTAATGTCATTACTTTGCACTTGTTTCTGTTTAATTTTCTGAATTTAATAAGGCTAACAACTACTGAAATAACAGATCATTTTTGTCACACATGACCATCACTGTCCTGCTCACTTCTGAAGCTGTTGTCTTATTGGTTTCTATTTCTCTAAACTACTGTTTGATGAAGCAGGAATACTTGTATAATAAATAACTTCACTTCTCTTGATCGGATGGTGAGTTGAAGAAGATGGTTTTATTATCAGCAATTAACTATAGAGAATACAATGCTCCAGATCGCCGTCACTACCAAAATACATTTAAGAGATATAAAAAAATATATACCTCATAAACATCTCGACAACCATATTTGCCCCTTCTCTCACTATGCCAAAATACAATCACTCAAACCATTAAGAAAAACTATTACACAAATATACAAACTACTGGGATTTAACGACAGCACCATATAGATTCCAACAGATAAATGTTCTAAACACATGAAGATCCTCCCATCAGACTTTAACTGACACTATATGCGATGACGACTTATCCATGACCCACAATTTTAAAACACTAATATAATGTTGCCCAGAACACATATCACGATACACTATATATTACATCACATGGTCATTAGCCAAACTGAAATCTGTATCTAATGCCATACACCTGTTGATATTTATTTCTACACATTTTGGCTATGCAAACAAACCTTTTTGTCGGCGGTCACAATCAGGCTCTCGGCCTGAAGTCACCGAACGATACCGTTTGCCTCGGACTATTTTAGCTGCTGTTGAACATCACTTCACACTGTTCTGTCGTAGATTCCATTGTCTATTTTTATTGTCAGTGAGGCACAAAAAAAAAAAAAAAAGACAACCATGATGATCACTTATTCTCAGATCTTGATGAGATTACATTTTGAAACTTAGTTGTTGAAAAAAAAAAAAAAAACAAAGGCCAATTATTATGAACTTTGAAAGAAATAGTCAATCACACATTTTCATTTACTTATTGGGTATTACTGCATGAGAGTGCTCCAATAACACTCATTGAGTGATGTGGCACTAAGTCACAGTTCAAAGGATCTTCCTAATATCAACTCATCAAAGCAAACACATAAAACACACCGCAGAGGGAAATGAAAACCTGATCAAAGGCAAGCTATGGAGTAGCTCTGCACAACAATAATCCGTGGAAGGTAAAAAAAAAAGCTTGACCTTCCCGCAGAACTGGAGCGCATCAAAGCAAAGTTGGCATTGCAGGAACGGCTCGATCTGTGCGTGCAGAGGTGGTGGGGAGGAGCCGCGGAAGACACTAATGGAATGCACCGGAGAGCGGCGATCCGCTGACCGCGCGCTGCCCCGCTGACGCTCCCCCCCGTGGGATCAGAGCACCGAAAGGCAATGGAGCGACAGATCCGTCTGACGGAGGACTAACACAACACCTGCATGACTGATAGTGGCCCTGCTCAAAGGGTGCCGGCACACCATTAGTCTTACCTGTTCAGTCCAGCTCAGTGGGCTTCGGGGGCCACGAGCGCGTGACCTGTGAGGCTTTGATTTGGGGAAAGCAGCAGTCTAGTATGCAAGCTTACACAATTTCCAGCAATGAGGCCGATTAAAATCTCAGCTTACAGATTGAAATGTGAGCGGAAAGTCAAGTTTTAAGCCAGAAAACTTCAAGAAGATGTTCTAAAAAAAAAGTATGATTCCTAAAGTTTGAAAAGCAAGAAAAACTTTTACGATAGTTTCGACTTAAAGAAGTTGGCATGTTGTCCTCGTTCGTGTGTGTGATCCTAAAATTGACCCTGGATGTGACTGTGAGTGTGTGTGATTGTCCGTCTCTTTGTCCGTCCTGTGATGGACTGGAGAACTGTCCATGGTGCTGAGAGTTCTAGATTGTGTTTTTCTGCACTGCCGGTCAAAAGTTTGGACAACGTTCTCATTCGATGTTTATTTATTCTATAGTTTCATGAGTATTTACACTGTAGATTAGTCACTGAAGGCCTCAAGTGTAAATGAACACAAATGAAAATGCGTAGCAAACTATGCTTTGATGCAGCCTTCGTTGTGGGTTTATGTGAACTGTCACTATTCCACTTATACAAGTTTGCATGTGCAGAAGGTTAAATAAAAAAAAAAAAACTGTGCTGTTGTGTGGGTGTGTGGGAGATGGAACAAAACAATAGAAGATGACAGAAAGTTGCGCGGTTCATGATGAAAATGGCATTAATACAGTCCCTCCTTTATCTTTGTTTGTCTGCCTCTTGCTGATGGGGGTATGGATAAATACCGTGTCTGTGGCGATTCTATCTTAAACAAATAAAAAGCAGATCTTTTTTTTTTTTTTTTTTTTTTTCAGGGCACAAGTCATAAAGCAAATTGTTTATTTCTTAAAGTCTACATATGGTGCAAAGCTATACATTCCTCTTCCCTCAGGCACATCAAACATTCTTCCAGTTTGAAACAGCTGGAGTTATTTTCTAATCATCATATAGACATTATAAGACACTACTTCAGCTGTGTTTGGAGTTCACAAACAAGTAAACGGTTCGACAAGATTGCCATGTCATCATTATACTTAAACTTTGTGCAATTGCCTTAAAAAAAAAAAAAAAAAAAGATGTCATGATTTGTACAATTAATTTCTATTTCATTCAGTTCAGATGTACATATTCAATCCATATTATTTTTTGAACTCCATGTTGTAATGTTTTCTGTAAAGCATGGTTTTGTTTGTAAAAATGGGAACATCCTCCGTCCTTTCTGGTTTTCTTCATGAATGGCGACACTAATTTCAGGACTGCTATGGTGTTTGTGTTTCTTTCGATTTCATACATTTCCTTCAATCAGCGCTAATTTCCCACCAGCAGGGAGCTAATGTAGGGTAGAAAGCATCCTAGTAAAGAACACATTTAATTGAGAAAATAAGCTGGAAATGATCTTTGATAGAGCTAATGTAACAAATAGTCATTTCAAGAAACAAGCGTGGAGGTACAGTTATTAGGCTGAGAAAGTTGATGTTTGTTGAACAAGTTGACACGTCTTATCATTAGACCACATGTGGCGAATAGAGGAAACATCTCGAACTAGCAGAGCAGCAAAACTCCAGTGTGATTGTGTCAGGCCTGCTGGTATCATCGAGCAAAAGTACACAGAATACAGTGGATGAATGAAGTTTTCTTTTTATATAAGGTCTTTTGGAAATCCAATTTTTCCCTGATGTTTCTCTCATTTTGCCTTTTGAAGTCGCAGCGTAAATGTAATAATCTCCATCTTTCGAATCGAGTTTATGACGTGTTCAGACTGTTTCAGTGTGGGTGGATCCCGTTGTAGCCGGCATTTGTTTATTGTGGTTTTTTCGTGTGTTTTTTTTTTTTGTTCCATTTGTAACTATAATCAACCTGGAAAGGGGGCACTGTAGTTTTTTTGGCAAGAGGCCAAGGTTTTTATTCATGAAAGACATGGTAGTGTAATACTATGCTAATGTGCAAATACATCAATTTGTACATCTTAAGTGAATTCTGTGACACTATTCTAAAAAGTTGCAATGTTTCATGGAGTTATGTCCACAGGAACAGGTTTTCAAAACACCTTTTTCAAACCAGTCAATCTTTTTTTTTTTTTTTCCTAATTATTACTGCTTTCTCTGCATTTAGTTCAGAAGCCATCTTGTATGAAACATCCTCATGTCTTAAACAGATAAGTAAGGATAATTATGTGAAGCAGCAATGCAAGGTACTAGAAAAATTGGTTCTGGACAGCTCATGTCAAGCACTTTGAACATATCAATTAATTACCCTGCATATTGAGCTACCTGGCAAATTGAATCACTCCGAAGGGAATGCAGTATTTTAAATATATCTAGTTAATATTCTGCAGCCACTCACATTGCATTCAATTCATACACAGCCTGAAAAAAGTTCCTCTCCAGCAGCTCCCCTCTGCCACCAAAGCAAATGTCAGGTATATCAGGATTCCCTGCACACGGAGCCAACAGGAGAATAACTTGGCTTTGTTTTCCTGACAAATGTCACATATATCAAGGATTCCACTTCCCAATGTGGAGTTACACAGGTGCAATGTGTACGAGTATTGTGAATACTAATAAAGTATTATACAAAGCACCTACAGTGTCTTCAAGATTGACACGTCTCAGAAAGGATGTATGTTGGCAGGTGCTGACAGGGGTGTGTGTGTTGCCAGAGTATGTGGGTGAATGGATGAGTAACCCTGTCACGGAAGAGGCTAGTTTATTTATTGGCACCTGAAGATTTCAAGTTACATTAACGGACCCTTATATGCACACAGTTTTAGCCACAATCGATATGTTCTCGTCATCTTATTAATGTTCTTATGCACCTTTTTCAAAGTTTGTTATTGTAAAGCGCTTGTTATGGAAATGTCCTATTGAAATAAAGCTCTCTTTCCTTGCCTCAAAAATGTAAATTTACTCATCTGACAAAGTAATTGTCAAGCAAGACACATTTCCCCAGTCTTGCCATAATATGTTTTCCTTGGTTTAGGTGACTTGTCAATATCCATATAGTTCAAATCATGGCATTCACATTCCAGACAAAATCAGTAAAGTTAAATTGAAAAAAATGCCATGAATGATTGATTTGATTTATTCAACAAGTGCTATGAAGTTATTGGATTTATAAATGTGCACGTCAACACATACAACATACACATAAAAAGCCATGGCTCACTCACCATGCTATTAGAAGGTTGACATTTTGATCCACCCCCGTCCCCGCCTGTCTATGTGCCACATTGTTTGGCAAGATGCATTAGGTTGTTTCCAATGGAAATGCCTTGCAGGTGAGCTATGGCCATTGATGTGTGGTCTCAGTGAATTAGAAAATATGTGTTACAGGTTAAACAACTTTGAAACTGCTGAAGTGGTAAAAATATGCCATGTAAGTGGGGTCCAATTAATTTCTATTTACATACAACTGTACGGACATGGGCCTGCAGTCAACACATGAATATGTTATTAGGAGAGAGGGAAAAAAATGCTTTACATCAGCTCTTTGGTGACTTATACCTACACAATTACCTACAATTTGCTAACACCATGATAAATACTGCCACATCTTTTATTGATGCCACCAGAGAGAACAACCAAGTATAATCCAGACTCTCCGCTTTTGGTTTTGAGACCAACATCATTACTATGTGTGGTCTGACAGTGCTCTATGTAAAGCCATTAATGAGTAGTTGATTTGAAAAGGGTTGGAAGCAAGTGTGGCTTTCTCGGAGGTTTCCATAGAGATAGTCTCATCAAGGTAACGACATCACAACGAATTCTGGTTACAAAGACGTTATAACACAAACGAGATCTGGTGTCAAGGACGAGTGCACTCCAATGAAGAGGTTGATCTTCAGTGTTTTCTAGCATGTCAGTTGGTCAAGTCAACAGAATCATTCACAATACTGCACACAATGCAATGCCAGGGGCTACATTTATATTAGAGCAGGACATGTACTCTCACAAATCTATGTCTATGCAGCCCACACCAAATACAACTAGTTTCACACCGCTGATATAGTGAGAGGTATAAGGCCTTGTGCTGCAGTGACCGTGTGAAATGTGAACAACTGTGCATGCTCCCTTCACGGAAACAGTACAGGCAACTTCGTACATCAACCGAGTCAGTTCATAAATTGTTTGGTTAATTCACTGAAAATACAAACCAGTCAGGTGTGGCAACAAATTAAGGACATACCAGAAATGGTCTGTTTACCCTGTGGATGGCCATTAACCAAATGCCATCAAATGCAATGCAGCCATTATCAAAGCTAAAAGTATTGGAAAAAAAAAGGGATTTGAAAATGACTAAATTCATGCAGTGGTGAAGTCCAGTGCATGTATTCAGTGTATATCCACACATTTTTGAGTCAGGATTGGATACACCCACTTCCAAATCCCTCCTGATGCACCACCAGCAGTGCCTGAGCTATATTGCCTGTTAGTTTCCTGAGGATGATGAAGTGGGAACTAATCTCCTCTCCAAAGTCTGCACCTCTGAGTCTGGTTCAACAGAGTTTCTATCTCTGAGTCTGGTCTGCAGAACGTCTCCACCTTTGAATCTGGTTGTACAAAAAAAAATCTCTACCTGATTCTGGAGGGTTTTTTTTCCTGTTTAAAGACAATTTTTCTTTTTAACTGTCGCCTCTGTTTACTCAAGTAGAATCATTGGGTTTTCTTCTATATAAAAGTGAATTGACGGTGTTGCATTTGGTGCTATATTCATAAAATTGCATTGAAGTGAATAACAGTCACAATGTCTGTATTCATAGAGCAAGCATGGTGTAAACATTTTCTGTTGTTGAGCGTGTAACTCACTCAACTGAATGTCAGAGCAAGAAACACCTTTATTTAACATCTGCGCTAACATTGTTTAAATAGCAGATAAATAATTTTTTGTTAGCCGTTCTGCAGTTACTGAAGAACCGACTGAGTGCACTCTACACAAAGTGCACAGTTTAATAAAATTACCTAAAGGGTAGGCAATGAATGAATTCATCTTACAGACGGAACTTTTTTTTTTTTTTGTTTTTTGCAAAATTAATATCTGACATTTAGGCCTATGTTCAGCTCTCTGAGATGAGATGGTAAGGAAGATGAACAGCGCAATGTTTTTGTCCCAACACGGAATTAACATTTTGGTCATGGGGGATAAACACGAAAGAAAGAATAATGAATCGGTTGTGATGCATGACATTACGCTGAAGTGTTGGTCGAGTTCCACTGAGAATTATTTGCCTCTTATCAATATTTCATTCTAAAGGAGAGCACGTCTGTGTGCTGACAGAGCGACTGGAGAGTAAAAGATACAATAGAAATAGTGGAGAAAAGGGAAAAGGAAAGACACAATGAGGGAAAGCGAGGGCTCATTATTATTGGTGTCAGTAGAGTCTTGATTCGCTCTGTTATCTGTCATTATCTTGTTCTGCTACGGATTCAAACTCATCTGTATTGTCTGCTGTTTGATTACGAACAATGCCGGAGGCCAGTGTAAACACTCGCGCTGCATGCTGATCAGCTTGCTTTTTTTTTTTTCTTCTTTTTTTTTTTTTTTTTTTTTTTTTTCCCCCCCCCCCGCTTTTTTTTTTTTTTTTTTTTTTTTTTTTTGGGGAAAAAAAAAAAAAA
>OMNM01017854.1:14729-26012 GCA_900302745.1 Parablennius parvicornis | reverse complement strand
AAAAAACGTTGAAATGCCCTGCACATAAGCCCTCAATGGCTCAGCGTAATTCCCTCTTTAAATGTAAGACAAAAATATCAGGGGTCTTTAGCATGCCAATGAGACTGCACAGAGAGCAGTGTTCCCAGTGGACGGCTGACAGGAAGAAGGGCAAGTCCCGCCTTGCAAAAAGGAGGCACTGTTTGGTAGGAAAGGCATTGAAGAAACCATTTGAGGTGACACACATGCACACGATATGCTAATTTGCGGATACTGAATGTTGTCACGCAAACTTCTTCTGAAACCTGACATGTATTCATTACGCTAGAAATGTCCAGTACAAAATAATATGCATTATCATATAACATATCTCAGCCACAAGAGTCAAGGTCTCATCCTGTAAATGTTTTAATCACCTGCAGAACATTTTGCCTTTGGAGCTTCTAAAATCCCAATCTCATTGAAAGCAGCAAAAGCACGCTTTTGTTTTTGGTTTTTTTGGTTTTTTTCCTGCTCACAATTGAAACCTTAAACTGCACTCCACTCAACAGCCTCGCACATTCCATCACACTCACCAAGCCTAAGAATTAAAACAGTAATCCAATGAGATATTAATTAAATTATTGTGGGGTTTTCACTTAAGTGCACCATTTTCATAATTGTTCCATAAATTATATTTTCCAGTACATTTGCTTTAGATGGATGATTAATTTCTGGCTTTACCCTTTTCAGTTTGATTTTGTTTATGCAGAGTGTGTGTGTGTGTGTGTGTGTGTGTGTGTGTGTGTGTGTGTGTGTGTAAATGTGACACTATTTGCTTTACTGTGTCAAAGACACTTTCACACATAAATTCAGGGAAACATGAGGGTCACAACCACACATCTATTACAGTATTGTATCACAGTGACGGAGGAGCAGTGCAGCGGAGGCTGCAGGTTTGAAGACAAACAAATAAAACTCTTAAAATCTGCCTTCAGCATTTCTTTTTTTTTTAAACACGTCAAACACTGCGAGGTCATGTCATCTCACAGTAGTTTTGCAGGTGTTAATAAATTATCGTGGATGTTTTGGAAAAGTGTTAAACTCTTGAAACTTAGGTAATTTGGAAATATGTTAAGAATATGTTTCACATTCTGCCTATATTTTACTAATGTTTCTTTGAAATATATTAATTTCCATAAATGACATAAACAATCTTACTTTTCGTAATACAGTTGAAAAATTGTATTTTGTGTTGAATCAACTTTTTTGAATCTTGTAAGATGTTGATCAGAGAAAAATCTTTTCCGCCTCCTAATTAGTTATCTCAAGTCAAATTTATTTGACGTTCTAAATCAAGCCAACAACTAGCTATTACATTGAAAAATCCAATTCAGTGTAATTAACTGGAGAACACTTAACATTAAATAACATGATGACTGAGCTGAGCTGAGTTGAGTAAATACTGTAACTTCCGGACTATAAGCGGCGGCTTTTTTCAAACGCTTTGAACCCTGTGGCTAATGCAACGATGCAGCTAATATATGGATTTTTAAGGGTTAACAAGCTTCATGGCGCCAGATTCTACTTCCGCATATAGATACATGCTGTTTTGAGTGCCTCTGCTTCTCCAAAACCTGCCCTGAAAGTGATATTTCTGCTCTTCGTGATCTCGTGGACGGCCATGAATGGTGCGTAAATCCACTCTGTGTGTGCCTTTCTCTGTCTGCCTGCCCACTGCGCGCGCACGCACGCACAAACACACACACATAAACACACACACAGCACTGCACACCCATGGCTTATAGTCCAGTGCAGCTTATATATGTATTTTTGTTATTCTTTTTTAATTTTACGTGTGCGGCCTATATTCAGGTGCGCTCTATAGTGCGAAAAATATGTAGTATAAACAGCATCAAAATAATGTGAACACAATCGACTGTGTGAGCAAATTAGGATGGGACAAAAAAACCATGTCAACATTAGAAAGAAGTTGCATCTATCAAAAGAAAAATTCAGACTTTGAAAGGTAGCAGAATAGTTATGAATCTACATGCTTACATAATACTGAGATATTTTTTTTAAATACATTGTCTTTCGCGCCTCATTTTAAGTTAAATATTATGCACTGCAGAAGTAATTGTGCTATAAAAGGAATATCAGGATTTTGAGCAGTAGATAGAAATATATATTGTTATTATTAACCATTGCAGATTTGAATACACTTTGCTTGGTTTTGGAAAACCACAATTTTACAAACTTTAGGGTTTTAAACTTTGAAACTCACATGAACATGAACCATTAAGCTATCAGCTGCTTTTTATTTCTGGTAAAACCCAACAAGAGTTGGCAAAGTTAATGATAAAAATTACAGTAAATAAATACATCATTACCATCCAGGTGATTTGCTTTGTACATTTTTGGGGGGGTGCTACCCACACGTTTAGCTGTGTTGCTCGATCCACAAAAGCACAAAATCCTTACAAGTGATATCTTGTTCTAAAGGTGACAAATCAGGTTATCAATGATACATCACACAAAAACCAATTAGTATTATTAAAAAGGAGAAATAATTGATCGAAATAATGTCTCTAAACTTTTTTTGAGTTTATTTGACAATTGTGAAATGATTTACATAGTCTTTTTATGTAAATGTGTAGCAAAATGGCTGGAAATGTTTACGTGCATTTACAGTCTTGGATGAATTGAAGAAGTCTTTGGAGACACACTGAGACGCAAGAGGAATGGGATGTTGAGCAGCATTTGTTTGAGATCAATGTGATGCTGTGGCGGCTCAAAACTGCTGTAAATTTGACCTGAACTGCAAACCTAAATCAGGGTCTATGACAAAATTAAGAGCAGTTCCGAAGTTGACATTATACATTTTCCTTTTCCCTGCTTTGGAGGTTCATAAAACTCAACTGCTACAAAGTTCAAGTTTCTTATCACCAGAGTAGTTTGAGTCTATCACTTTAATAAAATATATTGTGGATGCCAAGACGGTCCCTTCTTATAGGCAGCACATGCATTGGAAGCATATATAAACGTATGTCATGTAATTGTGCACAGCTACAGAGCATCCTGCACATTGTGCAGCTGGAAATCATTCCTAACAAAGTGCATGTACACCAGTTAGTGAGGTGAGAAAGGATGTCCTGGACCACAGATATCTTTGAGGTAGTAATCGACAGTCAACATCAGACCAATCAACATCCAGAGTGGACACTCTTTTTATTTTTCAGGACTCATACCGTTGGCTGTTTATTTCCAGCTGCAGAGGTTACCAGTATTCAAAAAAGTCCTGCTCGCTCCATGTCGACAATAGTTACATCAAAGGAGGTTGTCCTATTAAAAAAAAAAAGGACTGATTAACTCAAACAGACCATGTTTGCGTGAACACTCTGTTTCACATCGTGTAACATCGGCTGAACTGAAAGAGTGAATCAGTCATTAGACAGACCCACACAGCGCCGACAGCTCAGCTAATGTTTCACAGCAACACTATTCAGACAGGACACAATGAGTTACTTTAATAAGTAACCCATTACTTTGTTAAAATAAATAGTATGTGGGAGTTGCTGGGAAGGAAGGGGGGCCTCAGGACTTCTTTCTGCTTTGGGCTCAATTTGGCCAGGGGTCCTGGTTGATGCCAACATGCAGGGGAAGCTTATAATTGCTATGTGAAGTTGGATCAGTACAAACTGCGAACTACCGTGGGGTCTAAGAAAGACTTCAACTGTACATAACACTAACACAGAATTTACTGTAAGTAATTGTTGTAGGTAAATGTTGAAATGTATTGCACTATAGTGAACATTATAAAATTATGTAAACAATAAGAGTGATTAAAAATCACTGCCCTGCACTCATTTAAAAAAAAAAAATCCAAAAAATAATAGCAATGTGGGTAGACGTTTTCAGTTGTGTTTAAAAGAATTATATTTGTATCAACTACACAAGTAAAACTTGTCTTCAAGACACCCATTCACATTTCACATAAGTTGACATTCACATTGAAATGACAAATGTCAAACACACTTAAGATTAAAAGTCTGCATCACAATCACACCTGTATAGTAACTGGTTCCTCCATGTTTTGTCTTCATGTCTGGTTGCTGAAAATAGCAGCTTTTTGCCTTCAGTATCGGGTTGAGGCCACATTATCATTTCACAAGGTAAAGACAGAAGGCAACATATGCCCAGCACTGTCCTTTAGTTCCTCCGACTCAAAAGTATTCATCAAAAAGCTGTGTTCTCCCACGAGCTTACTGCCGTCTACCGCTGGAAAATGTCACCAGTAAAAGTCAGAATATTTCACTGGTTGCAGAACTGCATTTGATATTCCTGTTTATAAATATTGAGAGCCACATCTTATACCCCGGAGATGGATGTTAAGCTGTGAACATAAGACAAGTGGAATCCATAACCTTCACATCTAATTCCTGCAATGCTGCTGAGTCCATCTTAGACATCTGGAATGATAGACTGACATCTTTATAATCAGAATTAAGTTCTATGAAAGCCTCATTAATTATTAAAAGATTACCACAAGTTAGTATGAAATTAAGCCGTTATGGCGGATCCATGTGTACAAACTTATGATATTTCATGAAAGAAAAATTTATACATTTCTATCCATCATGTCACAATCCACACAGACTCTTCATATTAACCATTGCATTAATTGCATGAACTATATTAAGTATGTATGAGGTTTAGATGTTTAAATGTAAAAAAAAATTCATCTGTCTGAATCTTCTTGTAGGTGTAATTTTCTTCATGGATCATTAAAATACCACAACTGCACTCTTGCCATCATTTCTTTAATCCATGAAAAGACAGGTAGACTGCCACTGGCACAAGGAAATGTGAATTTCCGTGACGCCCGCTCCAAGGTATCAGGAATATGTCCTAGAGTGTCCTTGAAAATCCCTCCTGTAAATGGTTGGATAACTGGGAAATTTAAGCAGAAGTGACACCTACAGATGATTATTTTATAATTGGTTTTGAATACCAGAACATGGGTCCTTCGTGACCGTTCTTCGCTGATAGCATTAGAGTGCGTTAGCGTTCGATAAGAGCGCTGCTGTGTGCACGATGGCCCACTGTGGAGTACAAAATTCAGGTGGGAGGGATAACAGTCTGTTTTAATTACCAAACTGGTAATTCAGAACAGACTGAGTGATATGAAAAAGAAAGACATGTGTGTTTAGGTTAGCTTTGCAACACAAAACGGTTTGGTTATATGAAATAAGAACACCATTTATACAATAATGTCTTGAATATGTAAAGGAAGCTTTAAGTGTTTCCAACAGTGTCCATTTGCTAGCCAGCAGCTCAGAATAATGGATTTTTTTTTTTTTTAATGGTTAAAATTTGTGTTTTCCCTATTCATGCAAGGACAGAGAAACAGAGAGAGGTAACGCTGTTCTGTGTGTTGGATGAGGGAGCTGTGCTGTTATCTGCTGATCCCAGAACTTCCTTTGGAGCACCGGAGTGGGTCTGTATCACGTAGTGCACCCTGCACTGGGACTGTGCAGCCTGCTGACAGGAAAGCTCGATTAGCGAGCCACAAAGAGGCCAATAGAGAGGAGCACTTCCTCAGCCAAAGGGGGTTTGTCCGGAGAACACGCTCCAGCCCTCTTTCCTGACAAGGGAGACAGTGACAAACACACACACACATTGGCTGGCCCACCTTGGGGAAATGCATGATGGATTGGGATTTGGTTTTTCCGACACACGTGCATGCATGAATCTACACATGCATCATGGAGTGTGTGTGTGTGTGTGTGTGTGTGCGTGCACACACACACACACACACACAAAAATCCACACAAATACTCCACACACTCACTTCTGACAGAGCGCATGACTGAAATCTTTGAAAAGAAAATAACTATTAAACTGATTTGGAAAGTTACAAAGTTTACGTTTTTTCAAAGAATGCTGGCAGCCATCCAGAAAGAGAGATGGGTATGTTTGGACTGGCCGCGGCCCTGCGCGTGCTGCCTTCGCTCAGACAATGGGATGTAGATGTGGAAGTGGGCCTGGGCCAGATGAGGAAAACGAGATAGCAAGGGTGGGATGAGGGGTGGTGGTGAGCTGAGCGTAGACTGGTGGGCTGTTATGGGACCCTGTGGCGGAAGGGCATTGTTCAGCAAAGGAAAAACACAACAACAATAAAAAAAAGAAAAAAACAACTCTTCCTGAATCTTTTTATATGATTATGTGGAGAACAATTGAGTGGGTGGGATCCGCTACTTTGAGGATATTGAAAGAAGCTTCTCCTTTGAGACTTGGAATGATCCTTTCACACCTTACCCTCGAACACAAGCAGGAAAATAAAACAATGTGAGCTGCTGAGCAAGAAGCCTATTGATCAAGAACAGCGTGTCCATTGAGAGAGATTACAATGGCCTTTGGCCTGTGACACATTAAGCAATGAACCAAAGGTTAATGAGGGGAAAACTGAATGATAATTGACAATTTTTTTTAAAGATACAGCATGCCATGAATTATGCTTTGCTATAATGCAAAGTCAATCAGTATTAAATCAAAGTCAATTGAAAATGAATTCATCATGGGTAATCATGTACCAATATATTACTAATTTATGCTGCTATTATGCTTATATATTAAACAGAAACACAAGGATCCTTCTATCCATCCATTCAGCCATGTGTACAGCAAGTAGAAAAAAAAAAGAGCACGCCGCGTGTGTGTGTGTGTGTGTGTGTGTGTGTGTGTGTGTGTGTGTGTATAATTGTATGCTGGCCACATGATGTCTCGTTTTGTGTCCGCCTCTCTCAGCTGATTCTGCTTGGTTGTAGATTTCACTAACCCTAAGGTCATGCACCTGATATACCTTTGAATCCCACTGCTTGTTGGAGTGGAGAATCCTCTCAGGGGAAAGATGTGTCCAGAGATAAGAGTCGGGTGTGATGTTGCGCATCTCGGCCCTCAAGGCCTAGACATTGGTTTTCTCTTCATCTTTTTTTCACATTTTTGCAGCTTTCCATTGATTCAGTGCTGGCTCAATTCACAGGCAGTTCAAGCACGGATTGTATTAGCTGGTGTGCTTTTGTCCGTATGCAGACAGCTGGAGATTCAAATGGCCATGAAGGCAAAATTACATCAACAAAGGTCAGTGTACACACATGTAACCTTCTCTGCCTCACATGTGACTCATCAAGATTTCAATCTGTCTGATGTCTACATCAGGATTTCATTAGGCTCAATAAAACCACCATGCAGTCTATGTCTACCACTACAGTAATTCGTATGACAGACATTAGAATACTGTTTGAAAGTAATATAAAATCATATAAGATTATCAGTGAATTTTTGTGATAAGTAGCTCTGTCCTTGATTCAAATTTTGGTTGAAAATACAAAGTCTTTTTCGTCATTAAAACTATAGTTTATGTGGGTTTGCACATTATTTTCCAGTGCTCACGGTTGCGGCACATGATCCAACAGGAATCTCATTGTTACGGAGCCCCTAAGTGGCCAAAGAGAAAAAATAATAACAATACGAGATAATCTAATCTGTGGTTAAGAGATAGTAAGTCGTTCCCTCGAGTCATTAACTTGAGGGAATGACTTATATCGTTCCCTCGCCCTATCTCTCTATGGCCACTCAGGGGCTCTGTATTGTGTCAAAACTGTTCAATAGTGTTTTATCTTTGAATACTAGTGTTGGTCTTGTCTATGGTTGTACATGGGTTATTATTGTTTAATTATTAATTTACTACACTTAGAATTGCTGTATTGTTTTAACATGCATTGTTTTAATATATTTTGGAAGGAGAATACATTTTAATTTCCTTCAGATTTGATAAACAAAAAAAAAAAACACCAATCCACCTGTTTAGTTATCTTTACCATCAAGGCTTAACTCATTAATGAGAATTAACTACAGAAGGAATTGTTATGACTGAGTCTGTTGGCAGGTTAAGGACTTTATAGTAATTCCCTATCTTAGTCTCAGTCATCTTAACCTATATACATTGCATTTGGTAGTTTTCAATAGTGTCTGATGAAGTTATTAAAATAATTAATCAAAAAAACGTGTAGGTACAAAGTCATTTATCAGCTTTTTAATAATAAATTTCACACTAATTATTGACAATAATAATAATAATAATCTTTTTAGCGTGATAAGATCGAATGAAATTACAGCAAATTTTTGTTCTAAACTCATTTAAATTTTCGCTCACTCTAAATTTCTATGGTGATCTTTTTGGAATTCAGAATGCTTTAGGATGAAGTTCAGATGGGAAATCCAATGAGATCCTGAGTACATAAGAACTCAATGTTGGAAGGAACCCTCGGACGTCAAAAAAAAGAAGAAGAAGAGGAGAAACTGAACCCAAAGACCTCTTTCTCAAAGGTAAACATTTATTACTTCAGGGGTGCCTGATGGGCTGGGAGGCAGTCACTTCACCAGCCTGCAAATGTCATCTTCTCTTTGACACATTAGTGACAAATGAGTCAAGGCAACAGAGATGCTTTGACCTTCCTCTAGCAGGTCCAGGCAACTAGCTGGCTAAAGTCACCAGCAGTGCTTGTCAGAGTACGTATAAAGAATCAGGTCGCCATGGCCAACATAAGAAAATAACAGATATTATAGACAGATAACAAGAAACGAAATACACCATGAAATCTAAATTATAACAAACCACCAATAAGATTGAGCTTCATGTTCATGACACAATGAAAGACTGCATTTACCATGACTGAGACTTATTTCCTTACTATAACCATTAATACATTGAAGCAAGGAGAAGTTGAACGTTTTACATTAGGGGTAGGAATTTGGGTAGTAAGTTTATGATATTCATGTGAGTAGTGCATTGAGAAATGTTGCTGTATTACTGCAAATACAAAACTTGATTAGGACCACAAACTAAAGTCATTAATCTCTGATAGGTTTAGTGTAGCTGAATACTTTATTTCCATCAAATGGATATGCTTTATTATGATAACATGCAAAAAAAATAATAATTAAAAAAACATATTTTTTTGCCCTTTATATAAGGTTTTGTATTAGTGGCTGAATTGATGGTGGCTTTCAAATGAAAGAATTAAAACTAATGTAGGTAGGTTCACACTCTTCTAAAAAGAGCACAATATCCTCTGAGGACTTTTTTTTTTTTTTTTTTTTTTGTCTTGGACTAACATTAGGTTGCCTTCTGGAAGTTTTGACCTGGGCCAGACAGCAAGGCTTCAGAATTGGCAACTGTCTCTCCATGCCATTAATCAGGCACACAGAGGACTGTCGTCCATCCAGATGGGGAGCCTCTCTACAACCAGAAAAAAATAAGCAGGCTAATTAATTCTTATTGTTATGGACAGAGGGAGATTAGATGGAGAGAAATTGAGAGGGGGACAAGAAGAAAGAGTGGTGAATAAGTCACCTTTAACAAAGGCCCAGACTGACAATATACTCTCCCTACATGGTCATTGTTTCTCCGGCAAAATATATCTATGATTTGAAGCGCTGTGTGACTAAAAGGGGAGGACAGAGCGATACCATAGCTAGAGGTTAATGAATGATAACGAGCTCCCAGCACTCTGGGACACCGAGTGGCAGTGATTAGACGAACCCAATAGGACACAATCAAACTTTGAGTCCACTTTTTAAGGGCGAGCGAGATAACAATGAATATTTCCCACAGGTTACAATATTCTATAACTTCTCCCAGTATCTGGCTTCGAACTGATAGCTAAAGGTAAACACGAGAAGGAAGATATTTGCAAATCTGTCTTTTAGTCTTGAGGTGATATCTTTCAGTCAAGACTTGTTACTAAACTGTAGACACAATGAGGAGTTAGTGAGTGAACAAAGTGCAGGATTGGATTTCCATCCACTTCCATTACAACAACAGTGTTTCCACTCAATTCAATCAGACCAACTACAGTCAATATTGCCTTATCCATCACCATTAGTATATTGCTAATCATAATTGTGGCTGCTCTGTGCCCTAAGAAAAATATGACCACAAGATATAGTCTCCATTTCTCCAAAGCAGCACGTCTAAAATAATATTGTGATGTTAAACCTGTTTCTTTTCAGCACACTTGCATACAGTTTTTGTTGTCCTAAACATCTTGGATAATAGACCAACAGCCACTGTGTTTACATGGACCTATTGTTGGAGAACTCACTGCTCTTCTCTGTGTTAAAGATAATTCCTGACAACATTAACTGCATATTTGATGTTGTTGACCATTGTGGAATGACTTTAAAGACTATCAAATGCCTTCCTGCTTGTATTTCTTGATGGAAATGTGGCACTTTTTTCCCCCAAACCTGCCCCAAAAGTTTCACAAATATATACTGATATAGATTTTCACAAAAAATCTATATCAGATTTCCAGAAGTTTCACCATGTATAATTCTGACACCACCATGAAGTGGAAAAAGTTACATTTCGTGAGTGAGAGTGCTTTACGGTTCCTCTGTACAGTATCTCAATATCCTGATGTTATACCTGGTATAATTTCTAATACTCGTTTTATTATTTTTGATCAAAGAGACGTAAAAGCTGGTTCACTTAAGGAGACTTGTAGCTTTGCAAGTCTGCTGGTCATTTGTGCAACGTGTGCGTGCAAAGTGTGCTTAACATTTGATTTATTATTCACAGCTGCATTTTGGCAAGCTATATTTGACATCTGTAATGTGAACATGAAACTAGGTCTTGGCGAACCCCAACGTCAACTAATTACCTTATGTTATGGCTGTAGGGACACCACAAATATATTAGTGGTCAATCACTTGTTGTTCATATTTAACAATGATTTGGACTTCTTTTTTTTTTTGCCAGAATAATGTTGTTCCTTCGTCAGAATAAAATTCATAAAATAATCCATCTCTAAAGCACAATGTGAAGGTGGCGCGCACAAACAGAAACCAAAGGAGTGGGTCATGTTACATATAATACATGAAATGTTGGATGACTGTGTGAGTGTCTTCGCCAGTAAGCTTGTAATGTGAGAATGAGAAAAATACCTTGTTTACTGATGAGACGTGTTCTTTTAGTTTATTTGCCTCTTTAACAATTCTGTATTCCATTAACTAGCTATCAACAAATTCTATTATGGACAAAGTTGCAGACACTGTGACCGTATCCCATAGAATATCACTGCAAAAACTACACAAAAAGACAGTTTAAAAAGAGAAAGACTAAGCAGGAGAGCACAGGGTGGTGTGTGTGTGTGTGTGTGTGTGTGTGTGTGTGTGTGTGTGTGTGTGTGTGTGTGTGTGTGTGTGTAACACACTTGTGTGTGTGTGTGTGTGTGTGTGTGAGAAAGCCAGAAAGCA
>OMNM01017848.1:5735-17115 GCA_900302745.1 Parablennius parvicornis | reverse complement strand
CCTCAAGTAACCCCAGAATGGCATTTGATTTCAATGTAGGAGAATTCTAGCAATTAAAATTCGACTGTGATAAGTTGTGACTCTGTGAGAAAACTCATCATTCCACAAATCCACAGATTCTATTTTTTTCACAATAATGACATCAACGTTTGACCTGCACTGTTTAATCCTTTAGCGAGCAAATCATCATATTTTAGAATCATTTCTACATTTCCTCCAAACACAAACATGAAATCTACTTATGTAGAAATAAATTGTGACCAGGAACTAAACTCTTTACACGTTACACAAAGTGTTGTTTTGCTTTGCTGAAAGACCCATCTCCTTCCCATTGCACCTGACTGGTAATTCCTCCTTTTAAAGGTCACGAGATTTCATGTTATACAGAAATTAAAAGAAGAATTTATCTCATTCTGATTTATTTTGAAGTTCTTAACTAATACATCTATGCAAAGTATATGTATCACGTTTACTCACTTTGATGAGTCAGAAATGTAAAACAAATGAGAAAAAAACTTTGAAAAATGTACATTTCTGCTTTTCAATGGATACCATAAAAACAGCAACTGGCTTCGTATGGGCCATATTGGCATTTATTAAATCAGCCGTTTGTTTTTGATACATTTAGCCTTAAGTCACCAAATATCAAATGGAAATTGTAGTGTTTTCTGTTGTTCTTCTTCTTGTCAATGTGAATGAAGAACATACTGTACCTGCAGATGAGTAGAGGTCATAATCGTGTGCAGTATTCTTTGTGATGGATAATTACAGAAGAGAAACAGGCCAACAATGCAGACACCGGGTGTGTAAAGTAACTGACAACTACAGTAACTTTTAATTACTGTCTTTGGATGGTCCTGCATGCTGACAACGTGCTTTGCAGGTTTAAGCTTTTTACGCCCTTGCACGTTGGACGAGATTCAGATTACACACTGCAATGAAGGATGTCAAAGCTAAAAAAAAAAAAAAAAAAAAAAAAGACTTATGGCTGGTTTTACTATTTCGAAGTCACCCCAATGTGTTATTCACAGCTTACAATACAAGCCCTTACTGGATATGCTAATTTCTGCAGTGGTGGATAAACCCAAGAAATTTTTTTTTACCATATAACAGTGTGAAAGCTTTTTACATCTAAAACATCGATTGTACCAGCTCAAACAAAGCAACTTGTGTAGTGCAATAAGTGTTTCCTTTATTCTCTCTCGTCATTTTTTTTAAACCGCTTTTCCCCTTAAGCTGGATGTTTTCAAACTGTTATTCTGTGAAGGCAATTATTAATGAACTAAACAAAAAAAAAATGAACATAAAAACAAAGTCAGTAACTCCTTTTGCAAAGTTTGAAGTTGATTGTCTTGGTCCATCCACGAAACTTTCATTTCCCACGACTCATTACCTCTGCTCTGAGGTTAAAGGTTCATCATTTATGTTTTGACTTCTGTGTGGCACCTGTTGAAGTTTTTCCATGGTTTACATGCTTGGACAAATCATGCATCTTTCATCAATACACACTGATCGCATGTTTGCTTAACTAATGCCATAATAAAGTTTAAATGAGCGAGATGAAAGGGGACAAATGTGATCCAGAAACAGCAGATGATTCGTGTGATTTGATAGTATTATTATCATTTTTGCGCTCATACGGATTGTTGTGTCTCTAGAAGATAATGAAATCTGCTAAACAGTTGAGGAAAAAAAAACCTAACAAATCCACACGATAAAGACAGGTTTATTTATTATGGTCAACTTTAATAAGCAAGTTGGATTTGTACAGTGTGTAGTCTTCATGTTGTTGTCATAAACTATCTGAACGCAGCAGTTTAATGAAACAATTTCCAATTAATTTTGTGTGTGACGCGGATTCGCAAAGAAAAAGTATAAAGATGTATTATTTGGAGGACGTGCCTTACAGGAGAAAAGCATACATACTACATCGAGGAGTTTCTGAGAGATAATCTATTTCGCAACTTGATGCTGAGCCAAAATGGACTTTGGACAAAGCGCAGAGTCAGAGGTCAGTGCGATAGCTGCAGCCTGTGTGGCCGCTCATTCCTGGATAATGAACGACAGGCGCACCGTCTTCTCACACGCGGACCAAACAATATAGCGTCAACGCAGATATTGCATTTCATAAAAGCAGCATCAGGAAACGTTTAGAATCCTTACATACGTTTTGTGCCAGTCAGTTTAACCCGTTACATGCTGACGAATGCGACTTAAAAAAAATTATTAAATCCATGCGCCAAGTGGGAAACGTTTGCCCCTGGCGGATTATGAGGAAGAGAAAGAGCATCTGAGAGATATATAACAGACCATGTGACACGTTTTTTTTCTTCTAACGGCTGAGATCACAGCATTTTACTTCTAACGTTCGTCATTAGTTCCAAACACTAGTGTGAAATTACGCACACATTTTTGCACACGTCAGTGGGATAATGGATCATTTAAGATGGACCTTTTTTCGTGTTCACCGCATGACTGTTTCAAGAGTCTGACAGGGAAGTTCCTCACACAAAAAGACAACGACACAGACTGAAGACATAATAAACATGGTGAGAACTGCTGAGTCAACCGGAGTGAAAGAACTTGAAGTCAACTTGTTTTAATACATTGTAATAGCCAATCCTTCACTCGCTTTTAAAATATCAGTGTGGCTGTGTTTATCTGACTGCATCCTAACACTTCTTGACAGGAAAAATATAGATCTGTGGTCCCAAAAGGTTGAAAATGACATGTTTGTTGGTTTTCCAGTAATTTGACAGAAGACCAGTTTTATCACAAACATGTGGGAATCCTGCTTTGATTTAAATGTTAAGAGCTGCTGTTGTAGAGCTTCTTTAAATGTACTTTCACACTGCTTTCTTCAGCATTTTTATATTTTACTCCTGCACCATGTAATCATTATCTAAATATGAATACAAACGATTTGTCCAAAGAGTTTAATAACACATGGAATGTCTCCTCAGCCGAAAGGGAACACCTCATCAATTCAGTATCATATTCCACGCACTGTGGATAAAACAGATCTGAACCAATGGTTACGAAACATCATGAATCTTAATCAAGCCATAGGACTTCAACAGCTGTTCAGCCTTTTCATGTCAAAGACCATTAAACACATGAGGGTCATTTATGTCCATTAAAGGTCAGTTTCTTGACTTCTCGTTTTCCTAGTTCATTTGGAAGGAGTTTCATTTTATTTTACTGTCTTCACTATTATTCTGTAGACACAGCTCTGGCTTAATTAATGTAAGCAGAATTCAATGCATTTTTTTCTTATTTACAAATTTGATTAAAGTAAGAACGCTTTTGTAAATATAAATAGCTTAAGCTTAATATTTTATAATAGAAAAAAAGTAAAGTTACTTTGTATGATGACCACCCTTTGCTTTCCAAACAGTTGTTGAATCCTTTTGTCTCACCTCAGACCTCACTGAGATAAACCCACATCATCGCTTCCATAATACCCTTTTCTTCTTTATGTCCCAGGTAGTGTATGTTTAGGATTGGTGTTTTATGAATTTAATGAATTTAAACATACGTGATACTTTTATTCCACACATGCCTAAAAACCTGCTCATTGAGATTACACGAGTTTAGCAATCAGAAGTGAAGTTCTTAATTTCAGTCTCTCTATTCATGTGATATCATTGTGGCTATATTCTGCATGCTGAGTTCAGAGCTCTTTCAGTGCATAGTGACATAGTGAAGTGCAACCATAACTTGACATTTCTTCACCAAAAATTGTTATATTACAATTCGTTTCCATTTCTAAGGGGGGAGTCTTACGCACAGAGACAACAATAAACCACTAGTTTATGACTGTGCTTTCTGCATATATATGTATCTAGTCGTATCTAATCAGCTCAATTTTCTTTATTTATTTATGTCGCATCAATTACAACGTCTCAGCATCCAGTACAGAGAAACACTCCAATGCCGACAGCGATGGAAGGCACGTGAAGAATCCTCTGCAGATCCAGAGTTCGAGGTGGGGGGTTTCTATTTGGGGTTAGGGAAAAGTAAGAGGAAAATTATGTTATAAGGGCATAAACAAACAAGTTATAAACAAAAACATGAAGGCGGCTGGACACACAGTTCCCCAAACACCAGAGATCCTGCAGGAAGGCACAGAGAAGAATGAGAGAGCACAGACTACACGATAAAGAAATGTAATGTCACATGAATGCACAGAGAGTGATGGGTTGAGTTTGTTTAATCGCCGTCTGTGTAATCGGCTCTCCTCGCTCAGCCCTCTGCAGCTCCACGCGCGTCAGCTGATCCGTCACGTGGTCTCGTGTCTCCTCTTTGCAAAATGGAGTTGTCTGAGTCTGTGCAGAGAGGGCTGCAGTCCCTGGCGGACTCGTCCTCCCTCGATCCATCCAGCTTCCAGGTGCTGGTCGAGGCGTGTTTCCGGAGCCTCCTCTCCTCACGCAGCGATCCCGCAGTCCTCGGTGAGCCGCCGCGTCTCCCCGCCGCGCGCCGCTTTTGTCCTTGCTTGTAGCTTCCGGTTTCCCTCGGCGTGTGGACGTGCCGCGGAGCAGCCTCGATGTTCTGCGGGTCTTCACGGCACCGCTTCAGGGTGCGATCGGCTCCAACCCAGATCCTCCGTGTTTATGCATAACTGTGTTTAATGGGGTGAGACGATGAAGCCGCCGTGCACGCGCGCTGCGTCACCGCGACCTTTCGTCTTCTCCGCCGCCTGCTTTGCATTCAGCAGCGATCACACAGCCGCACGGTCACCCTGGATGCCTTTTGTCATTTAAAACGACGCCAAGTCTACTCAACACATCAGGAAGACTGTCTAACTCCACGATCCACAATGTCTTTCACCCCATCCTCCAGTAACGCGCCGCGTCTTGCTGTTGTTGGTCGACTTAGTGAACATAAATGATCCAAAATGACTTATTTCATAACGCTACTTGGTTTGTTTCCACAGACCATGTGTTGTCCAACTTCTGCAACATTCCGACTCATTTTATTGGCCGAATTATGTGGAAAAGTGAAGTGTTCAGCAGACAAACAAACAAAGGACCCCCGGCTGATGCAGCTGAGGGGCCCATTCACATGCAAATCATCATTGATTTCCATTCTGCGCGTCAATCTGGAGAGCCCGAGTATGGATCACGAACCGAGCTCGTTTATTTACCTTCACCAACCGAGCACGTCTGCTAAGCGGAGAAGGAATGCTTGAGACGGCGGGGTGGCATCCTCCTCTTCATACCGTGTCTCTGTGCTTTCAGATCAACCCGAGCTGAAACAGATCGACCAGATCCTACTGAAGCAGATTCACACCGCAGCGACCACGTTCATCCTTGAATCCGTCAAACAAAACGCTGACAAGTCAACGATAAGGTGGAAACAAGTGATCTTATCATGTAGATGTTGACATAAATTCATAATTATAGATTTGGAGATATTTGCATAATGCTGCGCATCAATGATGGACAGGGAATCATTGTTTTTCATACATGATTTAGATGTATTTGATAATATTGGATTTTCTTTTTGCAATGGAAGAATATTTCTGTGGTTTGGTTCATGTTCATTAGAATAAAATATTTTAGGGCAACGTTTGAAAAAGCAAATACCCAGTTTGCATTTTGACTCCGTTTGGAGTTCTGGTCCAGATATTTCCAAGTACTCTGTAATATTTTTACTTTTTTTCTTCCTTTCTTTCTCTGTTGTGTTATTCTGACTTCAGAGTTTTGTGTTAGAAGTGTCGATGAAGAGCCTTCAAATACATGCTACTCTTGGTTTCTCTCTGATAAAAGATAACTGAATCCTTAAGGTTTTCATACAGATTTTATTATTTTAAGCTCACAGCTTTTGGGGTTGATGTCCACAATATAAAAGTTGCTTTTCAACACCTTATGTTCACGTGCACAACGTAAACTTTCAGTGACTATAAGGCCTGAAGGATCTGTTCCTCTCTGAAGAAATATAGTCAGGGTTAAAAATTCTTCTTTCCAAACTAAACCTTATCTTTTTTTTTTTTTTTTAAGTTCAACCCACTGAGGTCAGCTGCTAATGAAGTTATATTTTTCTTTCAGCTCCAGCCTTGAGGAGCTCACCTTCACTGCAGACAGAATAGAAATATTCTACAGTGCTTATCAGGTACACTTCCAAATGTGTAACATTTTTTCTGAACATTTCTGCCAGTTGAATACTTTCATCTGAAGTATTTTTGTTTCACAGAAACGTAAGAAAGAACTGGAACAAGTGTTAGCGAGGTGAGGCTGGCAGGGGCAGAACTGTGGATGTCATGGTGAAAATATCTGATTTTGCTGTTTGATCGTGTCCTGAATAATCGCAGTGTTTAATTCAACTGTTTCACCCTTATTTTACGCACCGTTTTATGAAATTGTGAAGGATATTAGACATGAAACATTGTTCAGTAAATAAATATTCTAGACTGTATCTACCAAAATGGGACCATGGGTGAGGGGGTCATGTCCAATAATGAACAGGGAGGATCCCCTTTTTTCGAGGGTGATTAATTGCAGTGTAAAAGCTTTATGACGCGTCATTAACGAACACTGTTAGTGCCAGAGACACAATATCTGCAAAGTCTTTCAAAGAAGCTGCCCAGTCTTGTAAAACAGGAATCCTCTTAATCACAATTGAAAACACGACTTTAAAACAATTGAAGTCACTGCAACCGATCCTCGGACTTACTCACTTCTTTTCTTAATCATCTTTGCAGAAGGCGCTCATGTCTATTCTGTCTCTCTCCCTCTCGTAGCATCGGGAGGCGTCCACCTCAAATTAATGACGTTTCGTGGCGTCTGGAATACCACATGAAGGTGAGTCGCCACAGACGAGGACTGCGCTGCACAATCTGTTGCATGCATTTAAAACGTGGTTTCTCCAACAGAATGGGCAGCTGGATAAAGTCAACGAGCCATTCTACATGCTCTCGTTAAAAACCGAGGTAATCTTCAGGTTTCCTGCAAACTACTGGGGCTTTGTGGGTGATTTTTTTTAAGTCGTTTTGAACACAGATTTTTATTTTTATTTATTTATTTTTTAGAAGGATGGTCGTTCAGAAGATGTGGACTTCACCTGCACGATGGAGCAGCTGCAGGTAACATTGTGTGTTCTTGAAGCAAAGCACATTAAACGGAATCCTGAGCGAGTGCACATGTTAAATCCTGATTTAATCATCGCATCTGTCTTAAAATCTGCTGCACAAACCTTTGCTATAACGAAGCTGCAGCTGATCCTATGACACTGAGCACATATTTAGGTTTGTGTGCGTCATGGCACGTCGTTGTGATGTAAAACGTCATCGTTTACTGTGTCAGTGCTTATTTTAGCCAACGAAGAGACCAGTTTTTGGAAAAATAAGTCTCACACGCAAGAATATACATCGAGATGTCTTTGTTCACAGCCTGTTTGTTCATTATAAATCAACATTCTGAAAATAAACTCATGTAGTTTTTTTTTTTTTTTTAATCAGAATTTTGTGGCTTCACCTTTCATGTTCCCTCACTTTGTTGTCTTTCTGGTTGACTCCAACGGAAAATGACCGTGTTTGCTTGTTTTTCAGGATCTGGTGGGAAAGTTGAAAGACGCTGCAAAGAGTATAGAGAAAGCCAGTCAGATGTGATGCCGGTGTCCAGTTTCTTGAGCACAAAGCGTCGGACTTCACCCGTTTCCAGCTCCTGTTCACGTGCCTCTTTTTTCTGTCCCTGGTTGACAAGAACATTTGAGAGTTGCCTTTTTCCGCTTTTTTTTTTTAAGAAAATAAATCATTTGTTCTTTGATTAAAGTGTTTGAATAAACTTTGTCGTCTTTGTCATATTGAGTGTTTTTGTTGGGTTATGGAAAGAAAAACGGCTGTTCGTGTGTGTTTTGTAAACACATCGATGTCTGAATTGGATTTTTGCCATAGTTTCATGACAGCAGTGTGTTTATTTTCATTGCATTTTCTTCCAAGGGGCTCGGTGAAGCTTTTTTTCCCCCCCTAAGAGGAATCTATTTTAGAAGAGGGTTGTTTAGATGCTCTGCGCTCCAAACAGTGACAACTTTGAGTTTTTTAGACATCCACCTCAGAATAAGGTTCAAAGCAGCTCGGATCAGATTCCATAAACATCCGAGGTGCCTTCATTTTCAGCCGCACTGGTGCACAAATAAAGACTCCAATTCATCAAGTAGAAGTTGTGGCGTATTTTCTTTTCTTCTTCTTTTTTTTTTTTTTTTTGTTTGTTGCAGATGTCAGGACAGCCTGTGACAAAGGTTTGACACCAGAGCCATTTGTCACCCGGACGTATTTTAACCAAGTGCGTGGGTCTTAAAAAAGAGACGATGAACAGAGATTAATAAGGCAGCTGCCCGGTGCCCCCCAATAGACTTCATGTTTTAGTGAGCGGGGCTATCGAGACTTTTGACGGTCTTAACCACAAGAAACGCGCGTGAGAGCTTGTGTTATTTTTAACACCAGAGAGACTGGGACGCGCACACAGCGAGCAGCCTACTTTCTAATCACTGCGTCATTTGTTCAAACATGTAATCCAGGTTACTCCGTTCTACGCCTCGTCGAGTTGAAAACGGTCCCAAACTACACGTATGTGAATTGTGTGTTATTTTAAAACGTGCGTCACACATGAGAAAGACCAGAATAACCTCCAGTGGCTGAATTTACAAGCAGCTGCTTGGTGTCACTGCAGCCCGAGTAAAAGCACAAAGAACTGAAAGCCTCAGTTCTTAAAAAGCTTTATGCATATTGGTTGGAGTTTTCTGAGATTTTTTTTTTTTTTTGCATCTTCCATGGTGGTTTACGAGCAAACTGCTTACACCGACAGTAATTCCAAGGCTCCCTTAAGCAAGGGACCACGTGACCACAGCGGGGCGGTCGAACTACAAGCCATTTTGGGGACGGTGTCAGTTTCCACAGAGCACACACACTGCTGCGTTTTACTGGGGGCAAAGCGGATATTTTGGAGGCAAAGTTCCCGGTGCTGGAGTGGGAAACCGTCCGGAGCCGACGCCGGAGCACCGTGGTGTCTCGAAGCCGCAGATCGGATCCTCTGGAAGCGCGCAGGCGGCGAGGAAACGACGAGTTTTATTCGCACATCTGAAATGCGCTCCGGTCCGCCGTGCGCTCTCCGCCACTGACAGCGTCTGCAGCCTACTTCAAGATGGCGGCTCGGCTCCTATTCATTTTCTGCTGATCGCCTCCCAACTTTCATTGTCTATTCCATTCGAGAGCCGTCGATTCCCAGCCGAGCCTCCCGGTAAGCCTTCGCCCGTCTCGTCTCTAACTAACGGACGCGATCTGCGAGCTTTCGCGTTCGGGCTTTTGTGTTTTTTTCCACGCACCGATCCAGCGGTGGATGTGGAGCTTTCAGCGGTGGCTGCAGCGATCACCGACGTGGAGCTTCGTGTGTGTGTCTGCGCACCACTTTCTCTGCAAAACATGTTCACCTTTCAGCTTTAAACATCTTCCAGGGATCCCGATTCCTCACCGTTGCACGGTCCAAGGTTCAGGTATCCGTCTGTACGAGTTGATCGCGGTTACTGTTCGCATGGAATGAATTAGATTTATGTCAAGTTGAGGATCTGAGGCGAACCAAGCTTGGCTGACTGAGACATTCGCAGCAGCATAAACTCCAAACGACCCCTGTGTGCTCACATTCCCACCAAACCTCTTGATTTTATAGAGTTGGGTTGTTTGGGGTGTTGCGCATTGGGTTTTAAGATTGATTTTGGTGAATGTGTCTTACTGTTGGATTTATTAACTTAACTTGGATTGCTCCCATGGACGTGACAGGGAGAAGAGCCATTTCAATTGTGCATAAATGTTTCATGACGGCGACTTGGTAAACACCAGATCATTGTTTAACCGACATTGTGGTTTGCTGTGTGATTATCTTGATTAAGAAGGAAAGCTGAGTTTTGTTTTTTACATATTTTAAAGATATATTTTTTTTAAAGGGTTGACGACACGTCGGTCAGGATACAAAGAGGTGGCTGTCTACCAAGCAGCCAATGCATCGGCAATTTCGCCAAAAATCACTCTGGCGGGGCCAGCATCGACTGCTTGTTTGTTTACATTAAAAAAAATCTGATTGTATTTCAGTAGTTTCCACCCAGTGACATGGCTTGCAGTTTGGCTTTGGATCAGGCGGCTCTGGACTAACAGCTTCCTGAGGTGGAGAAATTATCATTTTACCCATGAATGCTGGCGGCGACCCTGTGTGTGGCTAATGGGATAAAATTAATGTATTTTCCTCCGCTCGGGTTTGGAGGTTGACAGGCTCACAGCTCTGTGAATAGACCTGATAATGTCGCCCATCAGGCTGGGTGGCTCAACACCTTCTACACTGAATAAATGTGACTCCAGTGTGTGGACTGTTGCGGGCTTTGTGGTCATGTATTCTCCTGTTCTTTAATGTACGATTTTTCTAAGACGTAAATGGAAAGGCTTGCTTTTTATTTTCCCCCACCATTGCTGATTTTAATAGTTTATCTCAGCTACGGCTGAGCGGCGTGCAAGGTGAGGAGGGACTGTGGTTGTTTGGGATTAAGAAAGGTGAACACAAGTTTGGATCAGTGCAAAGAAACACTGGGGACAAGATGGTGCAACGTGAAGAAAATAAAATCTTAATTGTGTGTGTGTGCGCGCGCTCTCTGTCAACAACTCCATAATTAAGCTGTTGTATATCAAAAACAAGAGACTCTCTGTACCCATAACAGAGATCCTGAACAGATGTGACTTGACAGCAGGTTGTTAGTTGGTGCCGCAGCAATTTATTGAAATATTCGGAGCTTTGTTGACTTTTGGATGTCTGAAGTGACTGGCTGGTCTTATGAAGTGAGCACACAGCTCCCACAGGACAGAGGGAGAGCAGTTGTCCAAACACCAGCCAATCGATTAATGGCGCAACAGGCTCTCCTGCATGTACGTGAACATTATCCATCATTATCCATGTGTGAGGCATCCTTTGGATTGAGTGGTTGTCCAAAGTTGTCCTGCAGTTTGTCTGTTGAGAGGCGGCCAGGAGAGGTCCGTTGGAGCATTGAAACCAATCGGGACTCGGGCATGGTGCCGACCATAGCTCCATAAAGTAACAGTGGGTGCAAAGCTGGACATGCTGGCTGTCATCCAAGAGGTCACCTCGCATCCAGGCTGTATGCGCCTTTAACGAGTGTTTTTATTTTATACATTCGGACATACAATGGACGACTCCGCTGTAAAAACTCCACCGATATGTTGCGCTGATGTCCAACGTCCCCACATATTTGCATTTGCGAATTTCACATGTTAAAAAAAAAACCCAAAACACCATAGGAGTTACTTCTCTCGGGCTTCTGTGGTCCACCTAATTGAATTTGGACGCCCACAAACGCAAAGCACATGCTTGTTTCACAAAGACAG
>OMNM01017847.1:12793-24758 GCA_900302745.1 Parablennius parvicornis | reverse complement strand
GACTGAGCTCATGCTAAGTTTACCACATAAACCTGAGTCAGTCAGTGAGTTCTTTTAATGGTTTGTATTTAGTTTTCAAACAAACAAAACAAAACAAAACAAAAAAAAAAATACATAGGCTAAGCTGTGAACAATTGAACTGTTGGAAATTAATCTAATTGGAAGATTAATGAGACTGAGGACAAGGTGGTCTGTTGTAACTTACCAGCTGGACAGGAGGAGACTCGGCGTGAGGATCGAGAAGTTTCAATGAAAACCTGAAAGAAAGGAAGATTTTTTAAAAATTGAGTAGATTAAAGAATTACAAGCAGTGGAAGAACGTCAGTCACACCTGTCGCTGGCCCGTTACGTCACTGTCTCTGCGACATTACTGTCCAACAAATAATAATAATACAATAATAATGCCACAAAAACACCAGTCACAGCTTATCATTGCAGTTTTTCTGATCTATATCCTACAAATATATTTTAAGCCTGTAAGGGACAAAATAAACACATGAAAAATAGACAGAATGAAACGCAGGTGATTCTTATTCTCCTGAGATGAAGCTGCACATTCAGCTTTGGGGCCCCCTGGTGGCTTGGAGGCACTAGACACTCGCAGAAAAAGAAAAAGAAAAAGAAAAAGAAAAAGAAAAAGAAACGCCTATGATTTCCTTAAGAAAGAAACGCCTATGATTTCCTTAAGATATAACAAATCTTTAGCTTTACGCTAATTGCATATAACTTTTTTATTCATAAGGTCATTGAAATTGTTGGGTTTATCTTTAATTGACATTTAATTAGAGGACAATAACAGAAGGCATGCTTCACATTGCAGCTTGCAGTCTGGATACAGAGATAGTACAATGTCTATTTATAGTAGTGAACACTTCATAATCTCTTTTTTTTCTGGAAACACCTGACATACATACATAAAGGAGTTCACTTTAAATGTTTGTGTGTGTTTCTATTTCACTGCACGCCTTATTTCAAATCAGTTTTCAACTTAAAAACAAGACAGAGCAAAAAAAAAGATTAAGCTTAAAACCACATCAGTCATTTTTCCATTTGTAAAGAAAATATTGAACAGTCCCACTGTACAGTGAGAAAACCGTTTCTGTGTGCGATTTGCATGTTCACAGTCCCCAAGCCAAAAATAACACATTACAAAGTGACATGTTGCTTTAGCACACTGTACTACACCAATCAAAACTACTGACCTTTCTATGAGACTGTTCTTAGTTACTTCTGCTGCACATTAAAAGAGCTGCCCTCGTCTCTATTTTTGCTACTTGGTTGACTTTAACCACTCGGTTATTGTTACAGCTACTATTTATGTGTCTCAAGCATTAAGTCGATCTCAGCTGTCTAGTTTGCAATTTTTGTGCAATGCAAAAAGGAAAAAAAGAAGTGATACCATGGGGCTCGACATGCTGGTGGAGGAAGTTCTTAAACATAAAAGGGCATTACAGCAAATTAGAATTTTGAGAAAGAGAAATGTTTAAAATGTAAACAGGGAACTGCTGCAGGAAAAAGAACAGTTTTGCCCCCACAGAGCCCAATGCACCCAGCAAGGCTGCAGCAACACAATGATAACAAATCCTTTTTGAGGAAGAGAATTAAAAGCGATGCGAGAGTTACATATTCAGAGTTACTACTTTATACACCTGTGAGTTAATCATCAAAATGAATCAAAATGATTCCACAATAAAGGTGAAAGGTTATCTTTCTAAGAGCTGTCTGGTGCCATCCTCATGTTGGCATTCACACGGTGCAAAAAATATAATCTGCTTCTGTAACCTTTTCTTGGTTCTTCTTTCTGGAGCTACACAGCAGAGCCTGTGCTGGACTTTCTGTGCAGTTTGCATGTTTCGGGTTCTTTCATGGTGACTGCAAACTGCCTGTACGTGTGAATACGAGTGTGTGTGACTGTTGTGTTGTTTCTGCGATGCAGTGTCTGCCTTCACCTGCAGCTGGCTGGGGTTAATTCCTGCAACTGAAGCAGTGTAGAAGAATATGTCCCTCTTGTTTCTCTCTGTCTGATATATCAAAAAAAATCGATTTTTGAAACTGAATCTGCTTCTGTTTTTCAGATGTGGAGGCCAATCAAAAATGTGTCATACATAAACAGGTTGGAGAAACTGTGGAGTTTGAATCACATTCACTGACTGAAGGTGTCACAGTGGCAGAGTGGAAATATGGAGGAGTCAGAGTTGCAATAAACAAAGGCAACGTGACGGAAAACCAACAGTTCAAGGGCAGAATACATCTAAACCCCCTGAACTATAGTTTAATAGTAACAGATCTGACTCTTCAGGACTCAGGCGATTACATTTTTGTCTCAGAGGCGAATGAGGGCCAAAGACCAACAGTCACGATCAAGCTGCATGTTCATGGTAAGAAACGTGTTTACCATTTGTTTTTAATGATATATTGATTTACATGTAGAAATCAACACGAGGTTGTTCATCATAGCCATCAATGTTAAGTGATTGTTGTGTCCCGACACATTTTTGTGCGGTTTCATGTATATCTAAAGGGATTTTATTTAAAGTCAATATTACGGTGATTTACAAACAAAAGCCTAAATTTAATGTTTTGCATCCTTTTCTAAGTAGCATTTGCCCATTATCTACAGTGGGAAATTAAGATCATGGTACACAGTATACTTGCAGATCTCAGCTTGTTCATAGCAGTGATGTTAAAGCTAACCTGTCCCTCTTTTCTCTGCCTGTTCCCACTTTAGAGCCCATAACGAAGGAGCCTCTCGTGTCAGTAACCAGTGTCACTCGTGACTCCTTGAATCAATCCTGCACAGTTTTCTTGGAGTGCATTACGTCTGTTAACGTCTCCTACAACTGGAATGTGGGGAGCCGAACAGAAACTGGCTCCAAGTTGCAACACATCATTCGACCTCAGGATGGAGAGATCACGTTCATCTGCACTGTCTCAAATTATTTCGACAAGAAATCCTCATCTGTGATCCAAAAGTGCAGCAACGGTACTTTCAAAGATGAACCTTACACAGATAAGCCTTACACAGGTGAACCTAACAAAGATGAACCTTTCACAGGTGAACATGATATGTGCAGCATTGGATGAATGGAAATTTAATTTTGAATGGTCCAAGTGAAATTATAATCCAACAAATGAGAACGTCGACTAACTTGCATCAAAGTAGTTTTTGACCTCCACCTAAATTCTTCAAGCTAGTAATAAATTAGAAAAGTGATATTAGTTCTCCACTTTGCATACATACATATGCAGTACATGTGTGTATGTCTCGATAAGTGTGTACAGTGGGTATAGATTTATGCACAATGATTTATTTATTTGTAAATAGTGTTTTTTTTTCTTTTTAACATGGTTTTGACAAACCTGGTACAAATTAAAGCAAGATAACTAACTAAATTACAAATAAATCAAGAAATTAATTTGCTGTAAAATGAAATAGACTTTTCACTGTAACATGTTTCCGTCTGGCGCTCTGCATTACATGAGAAATGAAGAACTGCCACCTGCTGGTCAATCTAAATCATTACACCCAGATCTCCACGGGACCGTCCTGTGAGACAACTCGGCAACTAATCAATAAAACTAACTATATAATAGTGTGTGTAAACGCAACACACAGGAAACACATATCCAAACACTTTCTCTCTTTCTATTCACTCGGTCCTGGTTGTGTAAACTGCACAATGGGCTAACTCCACATAAAGACTCAGACATTAGCTTCATGCTACATGTTACTGTGTCATATAGAGAAAAACTAAAAATACAAAATCACATTTAAAACAATCCTGCTTCCTGAGCGCAATACAAATGGACATTCTCGTGAATTCACTGAGTCTCCACAGACAGGTTGTGAAAAATGCGCCGGTCCGTTTCTGTACGATGGACAATGTTGGACCAGCTGCTGTACTTACCATCTCTGACCACCAGGTGGCGTTTGAACGCCCGCTCCTAATCTGTCTGCCCTCTGGTGGCCACAACTAATAACTACAACAGAAGTGTAAAAGTAGAAAAATATACATGATGACAGCACTTCCTGTTAACGCCTTCAACATAAATATGATTACCTGCAACGTCAAATTGTCAGTCTTAATTGTCGTGAAAACAACTTTAACGTCTTCCTATAGGCAGGGCAAGGCAGATTTAATCATCGACAACCATTCAAACACATTGCAATTCACAATGGATCACAGAAAATAAATAAATAAAAGAAAACGAAGTTCACAAAAGCTTTATAAAAAATAAATAAATAAATAAATATGGAGCAGTGACGGCTGGTAATAGAATTCCTCGGTGGGGCTTTTCATTATGATTCAATTTCAACCAATGCTAACTTAGTTTAAATACAGTGCTTTTATAAACCACAATACAACAATCTTGCTTTTTGAAAGTGAGAGGCTCCCAGTGATGAAACATTACAGTTCTTTAAAAAAGCTAGTGAATAGAAAGCACCTAATAAGATGACACTTAACATACCTGTAAACAAATACAAGCAGATGCTTCATTGGTCCCTTTTAGAAAATAAAACTGTTTTGGGGCTGTTTCATTTGGAGTGGCAGCTAGTCTGAATTTAGGGAAAACAAAGGGTATATCAGGTATATTTTCTCAAACACATCAAGCCGTCTTTCAAAGCATTTTAGAATGCTTTGATAGAAACCTAGAAAAAGAAGTGCAAAATAAACTGCTTATTAAATCTATTAGATTGCCAGTCATCAATGAATAGGAGTATATCTAAACATTTATAAACATTAACAAACCTGAACACATTTCTGTTTGAGTGTATTTAAAAATAACTATGATGAGAAAGTTGAGCCTGACCTGCAGCTTTTTTTTGGCTTGATTTCATGTCACTTACTTTGGTGTTAATCAGTAATTGGTGAGACCAGACTAAACCCTGCTGTCAGAGAGAGGTGTCTAGATGACTACCAGAGAGAGAAATAAAAAAAAAAAATCCTTTCTTTTATTGAAGATTATCTAGCAATGGATACCATTCAGGGCCCATTGTTATTTTGTTGGCATAAACAGATATTGTACATAATGTAAATATAGAATGAAGGAAATAAAGTGTGAGACTGGTGTGAACCATAAAGTCTTAACTCACCAGTCTTCAAATTGGCTGACTTACTAAAACTTAAACTGAGTCGTTTTGTAACTCGAGGGTAACAACCAGAAATAGTTTGTTGCTCTGTCATCACATCAGAAAATCACTTCCTGTTAACTCTTTCAAAGCTATAAACAATTACATGTATTTCCATCTAATTTTGAAGGCAACAACTTGAAGAAGCTTCTTGCTTCATCATAATTTATTTTACACCATTACTCTTCTAAATGATTCCAATGTATTTACAGCAACGGGCGAAATAATGATTTATTTAACTGAAAACGGACCTAAACACACATTTACGTCTTTTGAGGAGTATGACTTTGAAGGAGTTAACAGGAAGTGTTATGCTGATCCTAACTTCCCAGCTTATTTGTAGTTTCCATTTGTGGCCAGCAGAGGGCGACCGCACACGCATCAATAAACAAACATCAGCGCTCAGGATCGTAAACAATGGAGGTTTTAGTGAATTATCTTTGATAAACGATTGAAAACTCATCAAAATTCGTTGATAGACAATCTACATATAGAAAACTGTGGGTTCAACCCATGAAGTTCGGTCGTAATATATACCTTTCTGTGTTCACACGGTTATTGTTACGGCACTAGAGGGACAACTACCATTTGTCAATGGACAGCGCCTCCTGTTCTCTCGCCCTCTCGTGGACAGATATGGGAATTACAACAACAGTCCAGTTTTTCACCAGTTTACTCTGTAAAGAAACTTGAAGTTAAATCTCCTGGTCGTCGACTGTTCAGTCCTACAGGTTCGACTGTAGCAGATCTGAGATGGGAACATGAAATCCACTTTAAACTCTCACATTAACGTCTTCTTTATCATTTGTTACTTCAAATTATATAGTTCAACTTAAAAAACAAGAGAGACTCAAACTTAACAAAACAACTGTTTAAAATAATGTTTTCATTTACATGACAAATAGATTAAAAAAACAAAATAAGAAAATAGGAATACACAAATATCAAGAATAGTTTATTTTCTTTTTTACTTGAAACAAGATCATTTGAGGTGTAATGAAGAGTCAGTTATTTTCTTAATCTATCAAAACTAAACAAGATAACATTGACATAACATGGTGGCCAATTAAACAATGAATTGATATATTAATTTGTACATTTTCGAATTTATTTTGGATAAATTAAAAAAAAAAAAAATTCCATTACGAACTTTGGAACTTTGGAAAACAGGTAATCTTGGAATTTAATCATTTTCATTTGAGAATCATGCATGTTTGTGTATTTTTTGGAAGCAATGGGGAAAGTGCCGGACTCTAAAAATTATGCTGAATATTCCATTGAGGTAAATGATCCGTTGTGGTGAAACCTAATGGGAAAAGATGAAGAAGTTTAATTTGGACTAAATACTTTTTTGTTTGTTTGTTAAGATACATGAGTAAAACTTTTAGTGAGATAAAAACACTTCAGTCTGCAGTTTGTGATCATTAGTTGTAAGTTTGACTTTCTTGTTAACCTCGGTTGGGTATCATTAACACAATAACATCCTCGTGCAGGTTCAGGTCTGTTCGTGCTGTTCATAGCGGGAGGAGGTGGTTTACTGGTTCTGGTTGTCGTGACCGTCGTGGCAGTTTATTGCTGCAAAAGAAGACAGGCTGGTGAGAATCTATTCGCCACATGAATGTTTTAACTTTAACATGAACAACTGTGTCATGTTTGGTTTTGGGATCTTTGTGTGTTAGTAGGCGATAGCATATATGAGCAGACCGTGTACGATTGCATCGCTGATGTTGGAGCTGAAGACGTAAGTATAATCATGCACGATTCATGGAGACAAGAAAATTTAATTCTACACTTACTTATTTTGTCCCTCTCTGTTTGTAAACTCCCAGAAAACCAAGAAGCCGTGTTCTGTGCATAAATCCGTTGACACAGTCGCCACTCCAGTCACACCTACGGTAAGAAAACTTTCTATATAAATTAAAGATATTTAAATATGTAATAATATTTTGATTTAATGTAGATTTAACATGACTTGAAACAAATGGCAGAATCAGTACACCCACCAAAGTTAGAGATTTACATCTTGCGCGAGCATCTTTAGTCTTGCAGTACAAGTTTGATCCACTAGATGGTGTATTATCACTCACATTGCATCTTTAACTTTTATACGCCATAATCTATATTACTGAGCAACTTTCAGTACTGTTCATGTTAACGTGAGCTGTCTTTATTTGTATGTCTGTATAATGATGTGGTATTCTTTATTTATTTTTTTTTATATCTAAAAGGTTCATACTGTGTATGATGAGATCCAGCTTCATCGTGTGAGACCGGATGTGACGTCGCAGTACCAGGAAGTTTGCTAGAGAGAAAAAAATTGTATTGAAATCATGTTTTCATCTGTCTTCAATAATATTCAGTAATATATATATATTTTTACATACACACTGTCTGTTAATTTTACTGTACTGATCATCTGTCAATACTGATCATCTGTCAATACTGATCATCTGTTTTTTGATGTTTGTGTGTGTAAGTTCTTAGTATCTTTGCTAATAAAGAAAACAATTTCAAATGCTGCAAACTATTTTTGTGCGGCCACAAATCTAATATATATTTCAAAATATCAGACGTACCGTTGAGTTTTCGATATTGTCGTAAGAGAGTTTTTTGTTTGTCTCAGTCTGCTACATCTATGCGCCGATTTTCATAACTCTCAGTTAAACGGGATTCTGAGACTGCCTTTTTCCAATTTTACAACTTTCTAATTATCAAAATCTTCGCCGCACCTGACGAGTGTGCAAAGTTTCACAAACAGTTAAGGTCTTTAAAAATGAGTTTGTTTTGGATGAAAAATAATAACAGAAGCAGGAACAACATTCATGGCAATGCAAGATTTATTTGCACAAAACAAATCCAGGCAGATGTTTGTGATTGACGGTTGTAAAAAAAAAATAGGTTTAATCAATTAAATTGGGGTATAAAAATATAAAAGCTTTAAACAAATCCTAGATGAATACTTCTTGTGAAAATCAATATAAAACATATCATCCTGACATAAAAAAACAGTTTGCTGAAGGTTTTTATGAGAACATGAATAATATCAACATCACAGCAAATCACCTTCCTCTTGTGAGGACAGTTTAACCATCCAAAGTTTCTTAGTTCTGTCTACAGAGGGCGCTGTTTCATCTCTTTCATTACTTTGAAGTGCTCATGTTCAATCAGTAGAAGTACAGATTAATCAGAAAATAAAAACGGACTCGGTGAGTAAAAGAGAACAATTACAGACTCAGAAATGTAAATCTAATTTTTTTTTTTTGATTTTTTGAGAACTTTTTTATTTGCGTACATTTCAGAACTTTCACTCTTCCTCAAAGTAAGATAGAAGGACTTTTATTTTCATCGGTCTATTTATTTCAACAGGGGAGTCTGTACTTCTACTAAAGTCAAACATGTGCGTATTTTTGGAATAAATATCCATGCACAAATTAAGAAAACTAACTAACTAACTAACTAACCAGACTCTTCACAGTAACGACTATTATCCTGTTTTTCCTGATGTGCTCAGAGATGATTAATTACATGCATATTTACTGTACTTTAAATAAGCACACAACTGCTGACATTCAACCATGACAGAGTGCTAAATACATTTCACTTCATTAATCACGTCGTGTGTTCTACATCACAATACATGAAATATAATTTCCAGTGTAATAAAATAAGGAGAATAAAATATTTAAAGGGTGTGCTAATGCAAACCTTTTTTTTTATCATAAAAGAAACATATGAAACAAAATGAGCACAAGTTTATAATGTAAGACAACAAACTGGTATGTTCATTTTTGATACATTGATATAAACACAATAGAGTTTACTGTTTGTTTCGTCGATTGTTCAGTAAACAGTGAAGTGGTAAATACAAAAAGCAGAGAAGAAAAACCTTGTAATGTCTCACAGACATTTATCGCAGTGTACATGAGGTAGAGTCTTTGTGTTAACACACACGATTAAAAAGAGAAACTGTCATCCAGGATGTTTTTCTGAGTCTGTCTTGACACTTTTGAAGGTTCTTTCTTTGGATAATTTCATTGAATGAATTGTTGCTAATAGACTCAACAGTTCACTGTTTCACCGCTTTGCACCACCATGTGGTGTCACGCGGTACTGCATGATTGGAAGAGCAAGATCAGGGGTCTTCAGCCTGCAGCCACATGTGGCTCTTCAGCTCCTCAGTAGTGGTTCCATGAAACTCCCAGAAAATTCTATGTAATTAAACTTTTTGCGCTATAATTTTTTTTTTTTTTGCATACCAAATTTATTTTAAAAAATGATAAAATTTCCACTTTAAAAACAGTCGGAATTGACTAAAAAGGCTAAAATAGGTGAAACTACTCAAATAAATAGTGGGGGAAAAACAGCTAAAATAGTAAAATTACTAAAAACAGTAAATAAAAACATAAAATTTCTAATATAGTTCAAACTCTCACCAGTAGGAAACCAACAGCTGAAAGCGAAAATAGTGGAGATGCATAACATGGCTAAAGTGGCAAAAATCCATGAAAAAATGAAGACAAATTAGTAATGGTAGCAGATGTTGGAAAGTGCTCAGTATTAGTACTTCTGGACCTTAGCACTGCTTTTGACACTACGCTTTTTGACATTACTCTGTTGGACAGGCTAAAGCAAGTATGCAAGTGTATGTGTGTGTGTGTGTGTGTGTATACATATATTTAATGTTTAATTTGTTTATTTATTTTATGTGTTTTATTTCTTGTTTTTTTTTTTTTTTTTTTTTTTTTTTAAAGATAAAGTAGATCCAAACTGTAACTATTATATATCATGAATGTGATTTTCTTAATTTCGGATAATAAGCAGTTTTTGTGGTTCTGGACAATGGCTCATAAAGGTTGTAGAACTCGGAGCTCGGTGAAGCTGGTATCAGTGAAAAACTTTTGAAATCTCATACAAACATCATATCTTGACTTAAATTCCCTCGTATTGCTATTTTGTTGTACTTTGGGAGGATCGACCGTTAAACTAAATATTGCTACAATTTCATTCAATCCTACTGATTTGTCTCCATCATGTTGCATCAATCTGATAAAAACCTGCCGGGTGTACATACCGGGGGTCCGTTAGTCTGAGTTTTACTAAATAATCAGTACCTGCTATTATTATATAACAGTCTATTTGGCTGCTCTTTGTATTCCCGTTTTTAAGTGAACCAACACACAGATATAACTTCACCCCATGTACCAGTAGGAGGCGTGCGTTGTTATTTCATACAAATACTGAACACACAATTAATTAATTTTTTTTCGCTGAACCATAAAAATTAGCTGCGGACTTCGATTTTGATGTTTTTTTTCCGAGTCGCCAATCTCCCCTTCTGTGAAGTCGCAGTGATTTACCAATAGTTTTAAATTAGCTGCCAGCTTTTCCCCGGTTTTTGCCTCCCACCGGTTCCTCTTCAGGTTGGATCAGAAGGTGAGCTCTCAAAAAGTTCACCTGAGTCCTGCAGCAGCCATCAGTGTGAAGATGATGGCCGAGCGAACTTTCCTCCCAGACATTTCCCGTGAGACTGAAGCTGCCCTGCAAATCAAAAACATCAGAGCACAGAGCTGAATCAACATTTTACAATCATTCATTTATTCACCAAATTTGAAGTTATATACGTTTAACATCAGTTTTATCTTGTTAGCCCTGTTTTATGTCATGTTATTCATTCTTTTTCTTTAACCTTTATTTTACCTACGAAATACGAAAAAAAATGTAATAATTTACAAAGAAGAATAACCATAAAGAAACATTATTGCTATATTATATCTTTTTGAAAGTGTAAAACATGTAAAACATTGTATTTCCCCACTTCATAGTTTAAAAAGAACCAATCAAAAGTTTTGGACATTATTTTCTACTCACCTATGATATATATGACTAAAAGTGTCAATACAATTCCCAAGATGAATATACCGAAGAAATGCAAGCCAATTTTCTCCCTGCTGCAAGATGTACTCGGAGGTGCAGGCGAATTCTTTGGCTTCACTGTGGTCAAACTGTTTTCATCTGAAATGACACACAGAAGGAGTTATATTTTCCATTATCTTCTGTATTTCTTTCTGGGAGTGATACAACAGGCGGGGTCGATGGTAAAACAGCCAACAGCTGAGGCATTTCAGATAACACAGAACTGTGGCTACTTTTAGGCAACATCTAACTTCCCCACGCCCTGGTATTCATCATGTGTATTCTTAACATTTGAAGACTTGGCAGAACAAAACTTTTTTGGGGAACTTAATTTAAACAGAGGAAACCGTCTCTTTCTCTTCATTCGAAGATTTCATGGACTATTATATGTGTATGTACTGAATTAAATTGAACTGAAACGAGCATTTTGCATAATTGTGCCACCATTTCTTAAGATCAGGTATTCCCCTAATTTTTGAAGATTCAGGTAATACTGTGCTAACAAGTTTGTGATCCTGTAAAATGAAGGCTTAAATGTTCCCTACAAACCGTCACAATTTGCTTGGAAGACACTCGAGGCGCTGTCCTTGTCCCTTCTGGAGGTGCAGGTGAATTTACTAGACATCTGAGTGGTATAGATGATTAGAAAAGTCTCATCAGGTGTGTCAATGGTTTCAGCTGTCCCCTCGATAGACGTTGTGTTCCAGGAGAGTGACGTGCCCTGAACCGACGACTGACAGCTCAGAATGATAAAACAGTTTTGGCCTGTGAGCCTTCGGTATTGTTGCATTATGTTGGGTTTCTCGAGGGGTTCTGTAATGACACAAACAAGAACATCTTTGATTTGCAGAAAATAACAAAACTCTAATCAAAGCTTATTTTTGGAACTCAGCCAAAGTGGTTTTTGCCAAAATGCACCCG
>OMNM01017846.1:2591-14841 GCA_900302745.1 Parablennius parvicornis | reverse complement strand
AAAATTTTTTTTTTTTTTTTTTTTATTTTATTTTAGTTGATGAAATTCACAAAAATTGCATTCAGTTTTCTGTCAAAATTTAACATATTCGAATCAAACAAATCTGAATTTGAGGGTGACTGGTCACATTTGAGGTACAAAAAATATTTTACAATGAAATCTACAAATAAAAGTAGGTGTGACTTTCACTTCCTTTTCTACCAAGTTAAATTTAGATACAATCGTGAACACAACAAACGTTTCAGATTGACGAAAATCCTCTGTTGTACATTAATGAATCGTAATGAACTGGACAAAAGCCTCACCTGACATATCCATGAATCATGAAACACGCTAAATGGACAATGTCGTTGTTTCTTTGTAGATAAAATCCTACGTATAGCCCGTTAGTACCGTAGCTTCAATATGTGGACAGATCAGACATTAAAGTTGTTTTTCTAAAGATGTTGACAAGCATATGCGATTGGCGACTGTATTTGTCTGCATGGTGCCGTATTGTACGCTGACATTTGAGCTTATTGCTCTAAAGATAGTTTTCTATTCCAGTTTGATTCATGTGGCTTCAAAATGCCACTGATGTTGCAGTAATGGTAATGTGGAGCTTAAACTGGACGTGCCGACAGCTTAACGTGTACAAGCTGTATTCTTTATGGCACAAAACACACCACAGCTTTATTCAGGTTACTTTGACTCTCGTGATCAATGAGAACATTTTATGGTGGAATATAACATTAAAGCTTTAATGCAATCTCTCATGAATTAATTATGCTGATTGCAAAGGGACTTGTGATCCATTTGGGTGTTGAAAAGAAAATGTAGATCATTAGAGCATATTGGCTGTAATATAATAAGACAATATAAAGTAATAATGCAATGGGAAGATTTGCACCCAATAAAATGACTGAATAGCCAATTTGAATACACATGGAAGCGCCTGGATACACTTCTAATGAGTATTCAAAAAGAAACGCAAGACAATTCTTTTTTTTTTTTTTTTAGCATGAACTTTGTGCTGTAGGTGCATCACAGGTTTAAGAGCTGAAATGAAAATCAGCCCAGAGAGAAAAGGCAAATTTATGACATTGCCTCTGAGCTGTCTTTACTACTCTGCAGGGCCGCCAGAAAAACATTAGCTCCTCCTGGCTGTCCCCTGACACACACACACACACACACACACACACACACGCACACCCGCACTCCGAACTCTTAGGTTCTGCACAAAAGACGGAGTGACTAAGTTGTTACGTAAGGCTGGCAGTCACTGTTTTTTAAAATCACAGTTTCACAGCCAGAGATAAAGCAGAACCCGAGTGGGAAACTTAATGACCTCTAATTTACCAGAAGTGTATTTTATGGATGTTTTGTGTCTTTCTACCAACACTCTGGCCCAAGTGACACAGCAATGATTTCAAGGTAGAATACAAAAAGTTTGTTGAATTTTGAGGTTCTTTTACACAACGAGGCTCAGAGCCTCTGAAAACTGAAAATGGCTGATAAGGTGGAACGTTTTCAAAACGTTTTGGTCTCTGTGGAAACGTGGGAAGACTTTCTGGAAATGCTTGGGCTCCATCCTGAGTAGGCGGTGGAAGTGGTGCTATTGCGCTACTGCGTGTGTGGTTTCATTACACAAACAAACAGCACCCACTAGTGGCCCAACATGAAAACAACAATTTTCTGTATTCCTGCCATTTCCATGGAAACAGACATTTTTGGAACATTGCTGTGTAAAAGTGAAACTTTTGTGAAAAGAAAAATGCAAAGATGCATTTTCACTTGAAAACGTCATGTAAACGGGGCCTTAGAGAAGAACCGTACATTTGAGAGTGAACGAAATCTGATTCGAATTGTATTTTGTAAAAACGTCCACTATCAAATTTGTTTGAACACAATTGTATTTTAATATGAATAAATATCTATTAATATTTCAAAAATGAATATCACTGCTGATCAAGCTCAACAAACCTCCAAAGTGAAAACACAGTAACCGAACTGGAGGGTCGATGTTCATCAAAGTCCGATGGTGGCGTCCGCTGATTTGTGAGCAGTAATGAGCTCAATGGAGGGAGACCAAAGGGGTGGGGGGGTGGAGCCAATCGGGATCCTGCTGAAAGGCATATCTCGTCACAACAGTACTGGGATAATTTCCCAAAGACCAAATGAGACAAAAGCAGAGCTCCACTCACTAAAGAAAAAGCTGCTTCCCAGTAAAAGTCAGCGAACTCGCTCTGAAAGTTGGAAGAGGGTTTGTGTTATTTTGGGGTTGGTTATTTGTGTCTGATGAGCGGGATCAAGATTTAAAACACTCCGAAATATACCTAAAAATGTCTGACAACAAAACTCGAGACAGTTGTGACGAGTGATGGCTGTTTTTTTATTTCCCTCAAACATTCGTATGGACGGACGACCAACTTAGATTATTATTCCGGGTGACAGTCTATAAAACTACTAAGTCCCAGGAGAATAGATTAAAATAGATAAAAATATATAGATAAAAACATTGCTGAGGCACTATCTGACAATACAAAGTATTATTAACAATCCAGGCACACTATAATAATGCTTTTTTTCCACTATAAAAATGACTCACTTGACTTTATGCCTGGGTAATGTCGCTCAATGAAAACAATATAGAACTTTTCTGAAGCTTTTTGAAACACAAGTATAACACCTATCTTAGCATAGAGAGAGAGAGAGAGAGTACATAGTGACATATAACGGTAATATACCAAATTCAGGGCTTCTGGTCATATCATTACAGTATCTTGTTCTGGTCTGATCTGATTTCACATTCTATCCCCCGGTTGTTGTTCTCTGTGGTGGCTGGTGTCTGTCTCAATGTTTACCGAGTCTCCTCTCATCTCAGGAGTTGTGTTACTCTGCTCTGCATGTCTCTGCTGCTCCTCTCTCAGACTGCGTGCCTCTGCCGGCTTGTTTACACAACAACGTTCAAGTGAGAAAGCAAAGCTTTCGTTGGGTTTCGGGTGTCCGTCTACGCCACAATGGTGCTCGGAACCACTGAAGATGCAGGTTTTTTTTTTTTTTGAGAAAGGCTGCCGAGGGAGGTCTATATAAAGACGCTCGGGCTCCGTCGAGATGTAGGTAGCGAAAATTTAAATCTCGAGAAAGAAAATACTTTGCCCCACCTTTATCCCTCTGTCTTGTGTATTTTATTCTCATCTTCTTCAGGTCTTGTCTTCTGTACTGGATTACGTTTGAGCGGCCTTCACTAATAACTGTGAAACTAACTGGACCAAGTCACCAAACTGTGCATTAACATCGTGTGCGTCTCTATTTTTGGGTTTGGTTTCTGTTAAAACCACATGAATAAATGTGGCAGCAGCTGCGTCCCAACATCAAAGAGACGCCATGGACGTTTAGTTTTTCTGCACGCTGCTTTTACCTGCAAATACTGGAACAATGACACAGATAAAACTGCATTTGAATTTATTATGAGATAATTTCCGTCTCGTAATAAGTCTTGTTAAATCTTTGGATTCTCTTCCATTACTCTGCTTTTCGCCACAGCCTTGATTTTGTTGCTGATCATCTCTAACATTTAGTTTTCATTTGCATTCCTCCACCAGCATGTTGAACTCCGTGGCATCACTTTTCATTTTCTGTTGTTTGTGGGGAGCTTTGGCTCTCCATCCTATCACTCCATGGCAAATTCAGACAAACAAACACGTAAACAATATTATTATCCAGAGGATCTTCTCTTGGAAACGGGGCTTAATGCAAAATCAACCGCAAAACATATGCAGACCGAAACCGTATGCCATTCACATAAGTATGCAATTTTTTTTTTCTTTATGGCTTATAAGGCCATAAAATTACTGATTTAGACTGAATATACTAAAGAAGCTCAGATTACATTTAAATTATCCAATAATTAGGCTGATTTAAGATTATATTAACATCTTACCCGTAGAGTTCTTTCAGCCTCTCCACTTCTATTATATCATCAGCTGTAAAAATGCGTAAAATACATTCAGCAGGGCTGCCAAAAACCAGACCATCATTTTTAGGTGATGGTCTGAATACGTGCTGTGTCTCCGCCTATGAATTGTTGGATGAGCTGCCAAATGCCATATTCTATTACAACCTGATAAAAATGGATGGGGTTGAACAAGAATCTGTCACACAAATACTTTTGCCGTAAAGCCCCTGAGATTGGAGGACCCCAACCAGGATGTGCGTACACTCCTGACTCCAGTGAAGTCTTCGGCAAAGTGACTGATTCGTGACAGCTAATCAATGTGCATGATGGATGGAGAAACAAAGAGGGGATCCAGGGTGGAGTGTCAAGTTAGCCTGGTAATGAATGGCCCGGGGAAGCTGTCTGGATGAATATGCTGTTCGGGGAAAGACTTTTAAAGGGAGGATATACTGTATTTTACAAAGATTTACGATAATGAATAAGGGCTGGCGCTCTTAAATTATGCCAAAGTCTCTAGAAAGAGATCTTGGCTCCGATCATAATATAGCCTTTAAGGATACCAACAGCACAAACAAAACCATAAAATAATCCAATAGCTGGGCAGGCTTGTGTGAAAGAGTAGTGTGATCAATTTGACCTGTGTTCAAGGCCAAAAGGTGTTGTGGTTTCTATTGATCCCATTGGTCTCTGAAAGGATCGGCAGCCCGTCCCCTCTCACAAAAGCAGACAAAGTCTTCACTTCTTCAGTCATTGATGGGCCAGTAAAGTATGACTTTTTAACCCATGGATGACCATCTGCTTTAACTCAATGTTTTTAATGTTTGTGGGACAATGAAAATAATTTTTTTTTTTTCCTTGACATCTTTACGTTACGAGCAGTGAATCACTACTGGGGGAAGATCGGGAGACTGGAAAATGTCTGATTGAGCTGAGCTCCTGACGAGAGATTTCCCAAAGTTGAACGGTTGCTTTTCTTGAGGTAGCCATATATGTCTATTATTTACCGTAATACTGTTGTTTGTTTTTTATTTTAAGAATTTAGTTGTGTCTTTTCGGTTTAGGTTATTATTTTTGTCTGCACGTCGAAGGCAGATATATACTCCATAAGAACAAGAGTCATATTTTAATCATGTTTAGGAACCGCAGCCAGTGGACCGGCAGAGTGACGACCCACTCAGTGACATCCCGCTCTGCTTTTTTTAAAACAGCGCCACCTACCTCAAAATACTATACATAAAAGTTCAAGTACGTGATTTACTGTTGAACCGGGTGTATATAAATGAAGATTTTTTTTTTTTTTTTGGGAAACGAACTGGGGGAAATATCAGTTCTCCTAAAAAGCATGTTGAACGTGTAAACGGGGCCTGTTTTTACTGTATTTGTTACGGAGGAGTGATTCAGCTCAGCCTTGAGTAAAGGTGCTGCTGTTCTTGTGGTGAGCAAAATTTATTCCACCGACTCACATCAATGGCAGAAACATTGAAAATGATGCATTCAGCAGGTTTGGCCATGAGTTGCCGCTGTTGTTTGTTTTTGTAATGAAACCACACACGCATGCGCGCAGATATAGATATGCGATAAACATTAACAACGGCGAGTACACAGACATTTCCTTCCTGTGTAAATAGCCTCATAATTGCAAACTTTATCATTCGACCAAGTCAGTACTTTAAATAGATGTTTCCTTTCTCCTGGTCTCTTCCCTCTCTCTGTAGGTTGCACATCTGAGTGATAATAATTAAGAAAATATAATAATAGTAGTAATGATAATTATCATAATGCATTTTAATTGTATTGTACTTTATATTTGTAAAACTCAAAGTGCTTCAAACAACAAAATAAGCTAAAAGTAATTATGTAAAACACTTAAAAACAACAACAAAAATAAATGAGCGCTTCGAAATAGGAACGTTTTAGCCCCTTTTAAAATAAGAATCAATGGTCTGTGGTGCCCTTAGTTGCAAAGGGCAGTTTGTATTCAGGTAAAGGAGGTTTTAAAAGGGCAGAAGGGCACAGTGGAGGAAGCATCATGATTGTGGGCTGCTTTCTTGTTTGAGGACCTGGGCTGTATGCCATTGTGAAGGAAGCCTGAATCCACAAGTTTATCAGTGCATTCCATAAATCTGGTGACAGTAGAAAAACTACAGAATAACTTCTAACAGTTTGGAGTGACACAGTCAGGGTCCAGATGTGAATCTAATAGAGATATAATGGGGAAAAAAACTTGGAAATTTCATATTATTCAGATACTTTTTTCTCCCCTCAGCATATTAGCTGATCTGAATGTATTGATTGTGATGGTCTTGAAGTCTGGAAACACATTTTAGACTCATATTTCTTAAAGGACCCACCTCACTCGGAGTGAGCTCAATTCAATTGGGGGAAGGTTTTAGTTTTTCACTCTACAATAGTTGTGCTTCGTTTCAGCCTCAGCTCCCACTGCACGGATTTGCTGATGAGCTGCTTTTACTCAAGCTGCCAGGGTAGACAAGAGTGCAAAAGTTCAGAGCACTCCCCTTTCTGCTCCAGCTTGCTGCACTGTTCTTATCTTTCAGCTGTCATCTATTTGCCCGGCAGTCCTGCTCATATACCTCAGTCATTCCTCCATCCACGGCTGTGTGATCCCCTTTTCAGTTCAGAGAATGAATACCAACAAACAATGTGTGTGTGTGTGTGTGTTTGTACGTGCGCGCGTATGAATGGCGACATACCCTCTCATCTGTTCCGTACAATACTTCCTCTAATTCGTTCTGTCCTCATCAGCAGCACTTGCCAGCGCGGCTACAATATGACGAGTCAGCAATTTGGGCATCGCCCGGTCCAATTCCACTGTAAATGAATTAAACTGGCACTCTCCCAAGACCTTTTCCACTACGTATACAGCTGTAAAGTCTTGTATGTCTACCTTTGTGAGGACCAAATAACAGCAAGATATTGGCTAATGATAATGAGAGACTAAAAATGAGGCATCAGTTTATATATTGAGGTTACCAGGTTCAATGTGTCTTTACGATGGGTTTTGAATATTTGGACAAATAAGCAGTTTCAAACAGTCCTTCCGATCTATATGTGGGTCTTTATAGAGATATTCACACTGTACTTGACCGCTGTATGCTGGTTGACTTCCATCAATCTGCTAATACAATTATGAATGACACTGATTGACTCTGAATGTTTGGTCTTTAAAGATAATTTATTAAAGCAGGAATAATTTGAAAGAGTAAGGATTTAATCAAGTTTGACAAGAGTGACAAGACCCAACTTGTGATGACTTCACCAGAGGTTTTCCAGCCTGAGGTTCGGGCCCCTCGGGGCTCGAAACCAAAGATCAGGGGTTCGTCTGTTTGGATGATTTTAACTCTTTCTGCATCTGTTAAAGATATATACTGTATAATGTGACATTTCCTCGAATTTGAAACAAATCTTGGAAACTGGGTTGTTCTGTTTTGTTTTGTTTTTTTCTTCTACCAGCTAAAATTTTTACATGTACACTTGCCCAGCAGGTTTTGGCTGTGGGAGTCTGCAGCTTTTTTTTTTTTTTAAGGAAAAATGAGGTGTTTCCAAGCATCTCCACAGACACAATGTGAATGTTGACAGATACTATCAGCTGTCAGAGACTTTGTGGTTTTCATGCCTCAGCACGTCAGGACTGTTGTGCCAGTGAAAGTGGAGCCTATACAACATTGGAAATGGGGTTAAAACTGATCAGCGTGGTGGAGAACAGTTTAAGGTGGTTGCATTGTTTCCCCACTGTGGAAGGAGTGGAGAGGAGGAAGTGCAACATGCACATGCAGGGAGAAGCCTTCTGCAGAAAATAGGTGGGTTACTTATTAGTTCAGAGGGGAGAAAACAGCACGTCCATCACTTCTTGCGCGGCAGATGGAATTCCCCGCTGCCGTTTAATCGGGGGCCTCCACTCCATGCTTGTCAGTCTGTATCAGCATCTTGGCTCAGCAGAGCAGCTTGAAGTGCCGGGCGGAGAGGCGGCCTCCATTTGCACGATTGCAGGGTGATGTGGGATGCGTCCTCTGGAGTGAAAAAACTGCCCGCTGGTCTTGTTGTACAAAATACTTTCATCTCATCCAGAGTATGGTGGATGTATGCTGAAGCTTCATATCATTGACATGCAGACTCCACTAAAGAAATGTTACAGTGGGCTCCCTCCATGCAGCGAGGGATCCAATGATTCCACCTCTTTTAAGGAAGAGTACAAGAGTACTAATCTTTAGCTGCTTGTCGATACCGCGTACCGGTACGAGTTAATTAAATGCCATTAAGCCTAATTCTGTCGCAGCTACAACCTTCAACAGCCTTGAAGGCTTCAGTATACGACTGTGTCTACAGTACTCATAGTGCAGTGCGTAGCATCTATCTACTGCACTATATGTATTGGAGACTACACTGAGGGATCAAGATCGCTGTGTGCCACCACACGCTCCGGCTCACTATTAATGACTGTATCATGCTTTGATCATGTTTAGCACGTAGCATGGCTGGCATGTGAGACCCGACAATCTTTAGCTTGTAGCATGGCAATTAAACTAATAAGCGAGATCGGACTAACTCTCTTGGTTCAAATGTCACTGGTGATTAAGTTGCTGGTGTTGTACAAATTATATTGTGATCGCAGCGGGAATAAATACATATTTATTAAATGAAGTTAAGTTAAGTTTAGGTGAATCATCCAAATGAAATGAACTCAGCTCCTGGTATTAAATGTCACTTTGTAATCGTACAGATCTGGAAAAACTATTGAGGGGACCATCACTTGCTCAGACGTCCATATTCATTGGTATTAAAATGTGGTACTATTTATTCTAAAATGTTGGCCCACATATGCAGCTTGCCATTGATTACGTTGTACTTTTCAGCTTGAAGACTGTCTTGAAACAGCTCATCTTTAGCATATTGTTCGAATCAAACAAAGAAATGTTGCTGCTGATGACCAATAATGTAAGAATCAAAATAAAAGTGTAGGAAGTCAGTGCAGAAAGTTCATCACTCTGGAGTGACCCTGTCCTTATATAGTTTTCTGTTTGTAGCCCTCACTGGAATAAGCCTCAACACCCCTGCTATTAACTATGCTCAGCTATCGTTATTCCAGACATGCGATGTTTGGGGTTAAATGTAGTTTTATTCTTCCCTAAGGTTTGTAGCCATAAACATTTAAAGCACCCTGCAATTTACACATGTAATAAAACAAATTGAGCCCCCTCGCAGAAATAATCCACCGTCATGGGAGCTATAAACCCTCATTCTTCACGTCTCCTCAGACTCCTTCTAAAAAAAAACTAAAAAAAACAAACATATTTTTGATTTTTCTTGACTGTGGCCATCCTCTCCTCCTGCTGATTGGCCGAAACATTGCAGAGAAGCCAAACACTGGAGGACACACGTCTGTTCACAAACGTAGAAAATATAAAATCTTCATTCTAGTTTTTCTTTCAAATGTGTAAGAATAAAGTTGCAAGCTCAGATCAGCCAAGGAGTTGAGACTATTGTGATTCACCACAGCGACGTTAAAATATACCGCACTGCTTTCTAAAATAAATCGATGGATAAATAAAAGGGAAATATTAGAGCAACGTTTATATGAAGCCAAGAGCTTCACATTTTGTCCAGAGTAGAAACTCATCCGTCATACTTTAATCCCGTTTAGCATGTAGCATCGCTGGTGCGTGAGCCCAGAAACCCTTTAACATGTAGCATGCAGCCTGGAAAACGGAAGCTTGGACAATATTCGTCTCCCGGTCAATAAGCAATGGTAACCTTTGCTGGCTTCTCCTCTTCCCACTCTGACCCGGCCATGTGCTCCTGGCTCTTCAGTCAAGTGCCTCCAGCTGAGAGGGCGGTCAGAGCTCAGAGGCCAAAAAATGCCCCTGTAAACTCGAGAGCCGGTCCTTTCCCAGCCGCTGCACATCCTCCAAGAGGTGAATATCTAAGAAGACACGCAGCTGCAGGGAAAAAAAATGGGCTTTGGTAAAGTTGAGTGTTTTTTTTTTTTTTTTTTTTCCGGAATGGTCTCCTCTTGCTGAAAAAGAAAATGGCATGTCGGTTTTTGGATACACGGCATGGAAACGGGGTATTTAAAGGAGAAAGAGAGAGCCGACTGGAAGAACTGTGGAGTCATGATGCTGGGCTGTGTGCAGTAGAGTTTACAGTCAATTCCAATAAATCACAATATTCTGCAAAAAATGCTGCAATCCAATATTTTCCCCCTGATTGCGTTTAACAGCATGCCACCGATATAAACGTGAGACCCACAGTAAAGACATTGATTCCAAGGGAAAATGAGGGATTTTATTGCATAAAAACTCCGAAATTGCATGATTGAAAGATAGCGAGAGGAAGACAACCAAGTCTTAACAATATAGATGCATCAAAGCACGTCGTCCCTGCGCGGAAAACAATCAATAACATCTAATGACGCTCGGCTGCTGTGAGAGCTCCATCAGGTCCGCGTGAAGCAGTCGTAAATCTGTGCTCCCAGTCTGTCACGTGTAGAAAAATATGTGTTATTAATAACTCAGAGAAACCTGAATGATAAAAGAATTCAGCGTGTGTGTAAAATTAGATCTTGAACTCCCAAAGGCAGCCTGCTCATTTTCTCTCTGACGGCGGAGGCGTGCAGTTATCACTACAAATGCACGCACGGACGCATGTGACCCATTCAGAGCGCCGTTTGAGGTCTCGCTTGCAAGACAGCGTCTCAAATGAAAATGTATTGTCTTTGCACGTTTGTTTCTGAGAAGTCTTGTGTTTACGCGAACGACGGCAGAAACACTGAAAACAATGTAGTTAGCATGCCAGACCACGGGTCGGCGCTGTTGTTTTTCTATTACAACACGTCCTTGTACTGGAATGATTAGATGCTATTATTGCCGTTGTTTTCAAGGAAGCAACAACATTTAGGCTCCGTTCGCACGACAACTTATCAAGTTTTCATTTCAGAAGAATCTCGCCTGTCACGTTCAGTAAATGACAATGGCACAAAACCCCAATGTAGTTAGCATGCCAGGCCATGAGTTGACGCTGTTTTTTTAGTTTTTGTGATGAAAGTAAACACATATGTGCGCATAGAATAATACGTTATAAACATTGACAAGTACGTAATGTATAGAAAGAGGACAAAGTTAGGTTGATGTGACAGCGACTCTCCACCATAACGTCCACTAAACACACACTGTGATTTTTGTCTGACATAAACGCCACAAAGGCGAGGGCTCAGTTAATGTTTTCCTCATTTTGTTTTCGTGAACAGAAGCACACGCTTGTGATGCTTTATTCTTGTGCAATCACGTCGACTCCTGTTCGTCGTGAGCAGCGATTCAGTTTGTGTTTCCGTCGTCCAATCTGTGCAGAGCAAACTTCATGTCGTGCATAAAGTTGATTAGGTTCATGTGGTACAGTGTGGCTCGCTGTGAACTTATGTGATTGTTGTTATCATATAGTCGTTATTATTACGACAAACTCTGGCCTTTGCATAGGAATTATTTACGATGGCCCTCGTGTGCACGTGCAGTAGCAGGGTTTTGGAAAACTTGCATTTTCCTCTGTCTACAGTTGGAGGTGGGGTTGTTTTCAAAGAGTTGTGTTTTCAATGGCTCCGCGCACCGCTGCTGGGTGAACGAACCACATTTCTTTATGTGTCCCCCTCAGAAGAGACAACTCTGTTATAAGAGGTCAATAAAAAAAACGATGAAAACAAGTAGCTTTCTTTTCATTGAAATTCAATATTCAGACTACTTTTGTAAATAAATCTCTGTTTTTCAACATTTCCAAATTGTTCTTGTCAAAAAGGAAATAATCATTTCCACTGGGGATGAGGAAGAAGATGAATAAAATAGTTAAAAGAGAAACCTTCTGGATGTTATGATCTAAATGTAGTTTTTGAAATTGAAATCACAATAAAAACTGCATTTTTTCCGGGTAGGACACTCCTCACATAGCACAGAACATTACAGCTGTGATTCTTTCATTTCTTTCATTCATACTTGAACCCCTCTATAAAAGCTAAGAGCATTGGGAGTGGCTGTGGTTTTAAAGGCCTTGCTCAAGGACCCTCGGTGCAATAACACCTGTTACAAATCTTTGTTCACAGACTCACAATCCATCCCTCCAAATATTGTCAACGGGAAGGGAAAGAGAGCTCTCACCCACACACACAGTCTGAGCTCAGTGTGTGAATGTAGCGCCCACACATCCTTTAATCATCTTTTACCTGGATTTTAGAATACGGAACAAAAATGATTCAACACAAACTCTAGAAGAGGATGTATGAAATCAAAATATCGTAAATACGGTCTAGTGCAG
>OMNM01017845.1:12342-23531 GCA_900302745.1 Parablennius parvicornis | reverse complement strand
GCGATGGGCTTGTTTCCTCTTGGTTTTGTCGTCAAATGACTCATTTTACTTGTCTTTATGATCATCAAAAACTAGAATGGATGGAAGAGGCCATGTCGATATGTAAAAGAAGACTCATCGTCAACAACACCACTGCCTGTAATCTCCAACTCTGCAAACCTGTTTGTCCTTCTTTGACTTTTGCTTGTAAAACACGACTCACATTTCCCCCACAGGACGTCCTAATCTCCAAATAACTGTATTTTTAAAGTACTTTTGTTGACGATACAATACTGACTCATACTGTTTTCTCAAAACAGAGGGAGAAAAGAAAACCTGACGCTTAATAAAGATATTTGATATGTTTAACCGACTGGGTTTCTTTGCCTTCGTGAGAGATTTGATGACAACACATGAAACAATTAGTTATTTACTTTATTCAAGCATTTACAAGAAAAATGAGTATGAAGCTTTCTTTAAGGTGCTATGCAGATATCAAGAGGCAGGAACACAGAAAGATACAGTTGAACATATCAAGTGATGCTGCAGCATTATTGAGCCACTATGAATCCAGTTGGGGTTCAGTCTGTACAGAACAGCAGCTACGCTACAACACGGCTAATACACGGGTTACTGCCACGAGAGTTAAACACCAACAGTTTGTAAGCGAGCTAAACACAAAAGCCCGACACTGAACCCACGCACGGGAGAGTGTGTGTGACTTTGGTCTTATCAGATTCCCATCTGATTGACAGCTTTAATAAAGTCACAGTAGCACACGGCGCCGCTTTGTGTTCGTGTTTTATCAGGGTCTCCTCTCACTTACAGGCAGCATCACCGTCACACAAGAACAAGTTTGCCAGGATTGAGCTCAGGAATTACAAACGAGAGCTGGGAAGTGTTAGGAACCCCTCCGTTCGAGGGGAGTTTAATCAGGCGTTGGAAGGCTGTTTGGGTTTTGCTTGTTTTGTTTTGTTTTTTCTCCTCCCCAGATGAGTTCTGTCTTCACGTTCGTCCCACTTTGAGCCGCGGGAGTCTCCAGCCTCAGTCAGTACGAGATGATTAGTGGGCGTCCTGGGGTCCAAGTACCGGCTCAGTGCGGCTGGAACGTCTTGGCCAAGTCCTCCAACAAGGACATCAAGTTCTGCTCCTCCAGGGGGGAGCTGTGGGTCCAGGCCAGTGGCAGGTGGGTGGACACCATTTTTCGGTCTGGAAACACAAAAGGAGCACTTGTAAGAACTACCCATTGATTTCTTCATGGTGTCGAGATGCGTACAGTTTAATATTGATCATTAAATGGTGAGTCTGTGAACAAAATGGTGAACAAAAACAAGCACTGAACCTATTTTTGGTCCCTTTCTCTACTGTTCCAGATGTTTGGTCTTCCTTCGTAGAATACTGTATTCTCTATAAGCCGACTGTTTGATTTTCACACCACTCTTATTGGTGTCCAAAGGAGATTTTTATGAGCCTCAACGGTCAAATTTGCACATGTAAATATAAAACTGGACTGTTCATTGAAATGTTCTCCCAATTCAGGCCTCATTGTTTCTGCAGCGGCCTTCAAAGAATAAACTAGAACACAGTGGTAAATAAATCGAGCAAAAGTAAACAAAATTTTATATTACTACTACTTGAACAAAAAACAGAACAGTATAACAATAATGTAATTTCTTTCAAGTATTCCGTTATAGTTTGCGATGCGTTTTAACATAACATTTATTAAACTTATTTGAGAAATACCAAAGGCCAACAGTGCTCTGAGTTAGTTATAAAAGTTATGACATAATGTAAATACACTCATGTTTCATGTCATATTCATGGTAAGTGTTTTTACATTGTAGGGTAAAAATGATTCAAATTCAAAATTTAACCGGGGCACTTCACAAATGAATAGGTTATTTGTGGCTTTTGTTTTATGCTTAACAATAAAATACTCGATGAGATATTCTGCATTGTGTTGAATCCTGTGGTTGTCAAGGCTGCACATGAAAGCTTGAATGAGAAAGTGTGGGTGGCCTCAAACTGAATAACTTGACGATAGACAGCTGCTGTGATTCAGACACCTGCAGCAGATCTGTATTTAAGGAGCTTTTTATTTTTTAAATCAATCCCTGAAAAAGCTCTACCGGTCTGTGCATGATGACAGCTTCACCAAAATATAAGAGCCCAAATAAAGACAGATGTAGCTCGTCTGGCAAACACTTTCAATTACTCCCATTTGAGCCCAATGTTGGTTATTCTTTAAATATTGTTAAACTAAATGCATTTTAATGTGGAGATCATTAAAAGCACAATTTAAATGAATAGCTGTAATATACAGTCCCAGAGGTAAATAGCTCCAACTATGAAACATCGTTCAGTAATCTGTTATAACTTAGACTGATAAACAACTACTCTCATACATTTATTGTGCTAGAATCTTGATTTCTTAGTAAATCTGTGCACCGCACTTGATTTAGAGGCAAACTAGAGCACTCCATGGAAGAAAACCTGGAAATCAGTGATATTATGTGTCTGTTGGAAAGTGCTCATCCAATCAGGTCACAGTTTTCTTCTTCAAGGCCACTAGCAGGAGCGTGTGTGTGTATGTGTGTGTGTATTCATAGGGACTCTGTACACTCTGGCAGTATCTGGCACCAAATGCAGCCACCAGCTGCAGTGGACGCCAGCCAAACCCTCAGACACACTCAAACGCACTCATCCAGCCTCATCCAGTCACAAACTCTTAATTCAGCCAGCGCTGTTCTTCTCGCCTCAGTGTGGTTTTTTTTTTCCCCTTTGTTTTTTCCTTTATTTTTTTGTTTAAGTCCTTGCAGGATCTTGTCATTTTTAAGAAGTGCATAAGATTTAAAAAAAAAAAAAAAATACATTTTGAAGCCAATGACTCTATGAAAATTTTTTTCTTGTAATAATTGTAATAATAGTCACTGTCTAATCTTGAACAAAAAACAAGTCTATAATCCTCCAACTAAATCCAACTTTTCAAGGAATTTTGTAGTGTTTTGCTGATATTTCGAGAACAAATGTTAATTTGCTCTAATAGAGGAAAAATGTACACATTTACGCTTGAGTTAGCCGCAGTGTTTTTTTATTTTGTTTTTATAACTCCATTAAGAAAACCAGATCATTTAGGCTCTTACAGTAGACGATATACACTTCTTTTCATTTGAGACACCTTTTAAAAATGCCTCAAACAGTCCCTTTTAAAAAGCAGCTATGTTGAGTCACTATCAGTTCTTTTTGGCAAATCTTTACAAATAATTGGAATTTTTTTGTTTTACGTTTATCAAGAAGAGCATTTACTTTATATCCAAGTGCTAAGAAGAATCTAAGTACATCTCAAATATTGAAATATAATTTATCAGTTATTTCTAAATTCGACTGTAAAGACCAAAAAAAAAAATGTTGTTAGGATTTAAGATGTATTAATGATTATGTCATCCAAAAAAGAGTAAAAAATTATATTGTGAGTATTCTGTTTTTCTGATTTTGTGACAAATTTTCAAGAATAATTAAAAAAAAGTTTGGAAATCAAGTCAATGCTCACAATTACTTATAGATCAAATTTGCATCTCAGTAAAAAAAAAAAAAAAGAAGTCGATTTAAGGATATTAACCATTCAAACTGAACCTAGAATCTCCATCTCACTGGTCGATTTCTGTCAATATTTTTGATTTAGCTCCGTACCCTGATAGAAGCGCCCACTGGGGTTTGTGCCAGCGGCCTCGGAGACGGCGAGCCACACCACCGTGTCAGCGCCCTGCTCCGGGGTCCGCAGGCTGTCCTTCATGGAGCGGTGGAAGTCTGGCATGGCGTTGGCCACGGCTGTAGCAGAAAAAACCAAGAGGAATCCAAAACTAATGCAATTTACCAATACTTGCAAATCAGCACCAGGTTTGTAAACTAATGTGTGAATGTGGTGTTACCTGGAGTGTCCACCCAGCCGGGATGCATGACCGAGAAGTGGATGTTGTTGTGAGTCTTTGCCAGCTGCTCTGTCATCACGACCTGCTGCCTCTGAAACACACATATATGAACCCGGGGTGACGTTACCGTAAAGCCAAACAAACTGACACAAGAAAAATAAAAAGCAAAATACAAAAGCTGTGGCATTTTTAGTTGATACTCCACATTAGTGTTTCTTGCTCCTGCACACCTGATTCAAATGAATGGCTTAGTATTACCTATTTTTTTGAACAAGGGGTGTTGGAGCAGCGAAACATTTCAAGTCTGCAGGAGAAGACCCCCCAGGGTCTGGTTTGGGAAAACATATATAAATGGGAAATTCTGGAACCTAAACATTATTGGTATCCTTTAAACATAGAAACTGTACCCTCGATCTCCAAAAACATGGTTACTATGGTGACTGCTGCACTTCTGTAGAATGCTTAACGTGTGGCGTACTTCAGGGCTAACACCTGGGTCCTCTGCTTTTTCTTTATACACCTTGGACAAAATCACAATATTAATTTCCACCTTTATGCAGATGACACCCTGCTATATTTCTCTTTTGACCCCACTGATAACTTTCACCCAACCTCTCTCAATGACATCCAGATCTGGCTTTCATGTATATTTCTGTATTTTAATTCTTACGGATGGGACGTCATGTTAATTGGTTCACACTTAATCAATCAGTGACTATAAACCTTTCAAATGGCCATTCATCATTTCTGAACACCTATTTAGAATACTCCAAATCCCTTTGCTCCTTTTTATTCAGCTCAAACAGCCAAACTCCAGATAATGTGTTGCTCCAGCTGCACATTCATCGTAATAAAAGAGAACCTTTCACCTCAATTTTACATTTTGTTTTAGCTTTCAGCAACAATTTGGGATTAATTTGATGTTTTAGTTATTACTTTATTGTGAACCTGGAAGTGTCTCCTGAGTACATCACTCAACATTATTATGACCCAAAATGTAATCTGAGATCCTCTGATGGCCTCTAATGAAAAAGACTACAAACTAAAGGTGACATAGATGTGGAACAACCTGTTGGAAGATATTAGACCAATCCGGTCCACTGATATAAAATGTAATAATTTCCCTAAGGGGATTAATAAATTACACTTTCTTCTTTCTTTCTGTATGGGATTCTAAATGTTAACGAAAAAAATCCAGATCGTCAGGCTTAAGTAACAACACATGGCTACATGGCATCCAATGTTGCAAACGGCATTTAATGCGACCAAAGTGGTTGTGTTGGTCACTGTAGCACCAATTCATATAAAACAATAATTAGTTATTAATAAGATGGGCAACATTCTACAAATCTGTGGTGCAACCCACATACTGTTCATCCCACAAATGCATGTGACATAATTTTGAAAAGTGAATGAAGAATTGTCACTCTGTTCAACAGAACACAAATATCCTGACTTTTTCTGCTTATTTCATTTTCATTTCTCCCGTTTCAAACCTGTACTATCAGTTTCTTGACCATCGGAACACGAAGTGAAGTTGTGACATTCAGTTTCCACTGGTCTCAGGCTGAGTTCTTGCTGTACCTTGTGCTGGGCGTAGACCAGAGTGCCGTCGTAGCGACCTCTCTCAGACTGCAGATTTCCTGTCCGCAGCTTCTGAACCAACATCCCTCCAGACGACACTGTGATCTTAAAGAGAAGCAGACATTCTTATTATTCATTAACTATGTACTTCCTTACTGAGCCATTTAAGTGACTTAATCTACAAAAATGGTTAAAAGTAATAAAGAAAACTCCAATCAATCCAGCGTGCCAGACTCACCACTCTGGGATCTGTGCTTTTCTCCAGCAGGGGAATAAGACTCTTAGTGAGAATGTAGGCCCCTAAAGAACAATCAGAGATTAACCTCAACGTTATCCTTGAATTTTCTTTCTATCAGTCACTTTCCCCAAAACCTCTGACTCACCCAGGACGTTGGTGGCAAAACTCTTCTCAAGCCCCTCAGCGTTCACCTCTCTCTGACTCATGATGGCACCTGCGTTATTGATCTGCACCCATTTGATTGAAAATCATATGTTGTTGTTAAAAGTGAGGCCTGTTTCATTCCTTTATATCTGCTTGTTGAAAGAACCAAAGTACTGAATAGAGGAAGAGTACTGAAGCAGATGTGGCTCACCAGCACGTTGAGTGCTTTAAACTTCCTCTTGAAGCCTTCTGCAAACTCCCACACCTTCTTGGTTTCTGACAGGTCCAAAATGTGGACATAAATCTCCTGAATTGGAAATAACAAGTGATATCATGTCTGAACTCAATTCAGAGGTTGGTCAGTGTTAGGCTTTTGCTGTGCGTCAATCCGTACCTTGTTTCCTGACTCCTTGACAATGTCAGCCCTCGCTTCCTCGGCCTTGTCCTTGTTCCTGCACACCATGTGGATGGTTCCACCTGAGACAACATCACATAATAGCATCTGAACACAACAGCAGCAAAAATATAGAACTTCTGTGTGTCCTGATAAATAATTGTAAGGTTAGGCAGGATATACACAAGATGCTGAATACACACATTATGAATCAAGTTTCAGTTTGCTCCATGTCATTTCAGCTTTCTTCCAACAAAAACAATATGCATGCGATCAGAACAAAACTGGATTGATGCTATCAAACGGGTTTCAAAACCACATTTTAAAAATTCAACATGGAACCATGACAGTGATAAAAACTGTTTGTGTGATCATCTTACTATGAGTCACCATCCTTACAGATCACATTTAAAGCAGTGGACCCTAGTCGTGTTAGTTTGCATGTTTTTGTCATGGGGTCATATTGGATCTGAGAACAGCTACGGGGTCACCCAACCAGAGCTGGAGGAAGTTTTGAGTGACAGGGATGTCTGGGCTTCTTTGCTTTCCATATTCCCACCATTATCAAATGTAAATCAAGCAGGAGAGAAGATAATCTGTGATACCGCCTCATACCACAAGATGTTATGAGTTGTTCATGTCATGAAAAAAAAAAGCACCAGATGCTGTGGAATAAATTTTGTTACACAGACTGTAATATGGAATCAAAATCCGTGCACACATCAATATCCAATGTCTGTACTCCTGTGAGGATATCTGCTGTGTGCATGGAAGGACACATTTCCCATAACTTTCTTTCATTTGATCCAGACACTGCATCAGTTTCTCAAATGCATTGTATCAATATAACATGAAACTGGTGCTATGTGTACATAGTGTCTATCAGTATGCACACCTTGGCAGGTATTTTGTGTCTGTGTACACACAGAACTTGTGCAGAATGCTTTTTGTGATATTTAATTCTTTGGTTATTTGCTAAAACTACCAGTCCAGTTTTCAAATATCAAGCTTGGTGGAGAGGTGCAGCAGTGTCAATATTCAGAGGGGACAGGACTCATTTTAATAAACTGTGTGTTATGAGATTTGGCTAAATGAATACCACTGGTCTGAAAAGGTTCCCTTCAATTCCATTTCACTGACACCTCTGAGTTTTAGCTTGGCACAGCTCTGTGTTGACATGATATGAAGAGTGCAGTGGAATTATTTGAATTTACGTCGGGCTGCACAGTGAACTATTGCGAAGTACTTTTGTGCATAACACAATCGTCCATTGTTCAGGTTCATGTCTGGGTTTCTGTGAGGCAAGTTGTGGACACTGAATTGCCCGTAGGTGTAAAGGAGAGTGTCTTTGTTAATCTGTCTCTCTGTGTTTGCCCTGTGATGGACTGTTGGTCTGCTGGGAATGGTTCCAGGTCACATCGATCCTGAGTTTGACAAGATGATATAGAAAATTGATCGATTAAGTTGTGCAGGTGCCAGAAAATGTATGTGTATCTTTAAAATGTTTGTGCTGGCTATCATTTTTAACTAAATTCTACATATTTGATTCCCATAGTTTATGACTTTATTAAATGCAGGAAATAATTTACCATTACCGTTTACCATTAATTTTTTAGGACTGGATTTAGGATTTGATAACTTCAAAAGGTTTTTTTTTTCCTTTGAAATGTTGATATTGTAGATTTGCTTCCATTTATAGGCTCATTGTCCAGATTAGGAATTAATTTTCCCTTCAAAGCAGTCCCATACCCTGATGCTCCCTCCTCCGTACTTCACTGTGGTTATGGTGTTCTCATATTGTCAAGCTGTATGCTGGGGATTTTCACCAACAGTCTCACTTAATAATGAAATCATTCTGTAAAAATTGAGCTTTGGTTACTTTAAATTTTTTATTCTTTTGAAAACTTCAACCATTAAGTGATAACTTGAGAAAGCAACAGTACTTTATAGTTTCCTGCGAATGGTCTTAACAAGTATTACTTCTTGGGAGATCTGTATTTGTTGGAGCATGCTTTACATCTGCAGGTGCTTCTTTTGTAGAACCAAATATTTACTGGTGTATCACATCGTATTATTCAGAAACTTGTCATAACTCTTGACACCTCGAATCCTAATCCAAACTTTGAGTATCAACTTTTGAACATATGCATGATGAGGGCTGTGGAATTAAAAGCATGTTCGGTGCAACCCAACAGAAAATCCACAGTAACAATATCTGCAGAAGATATAAGACCCTGCTAACAACAATTTATTGTGTTTTGCCCAACAAAGAAATGACCTATAATACTGGACTGTTTGGTTAGACTGACGTTTCATTGTGATTTTTTCTTTCTAATGCTATTGACAAAAAACAGCATGTTTCTTTGTTTTAAATTGTTTCTTTTTTAATATTCATTGTAATATTCTATTACTCTTATATAAACTAGTAATCTTCACAAAATTCCTCAAAGAAAGGAAATGTGCATCCTTTCCAGCATTTCTTTGTAACATCAGAGCCTTAAGTTGTTACGTCCGTCAATAACGTAATAAAATCGCCTGCGTTTATTTATCTGTCTGTCTGTCTGTCTGTCTGTCACTTAGCAGGATTACATCAGAACTACAGAACAGATCTTCACCAAAGTTTCACCAGAGATGGATCTTAGGAGACAGATGACTCCATTACATTTTGGGAGTGATCTGGATCTGGATTCTGGATCCGGTTTCGGTTTTTAAGTCTTGAGCACATTGCGTCAAAACTACTTGACGGATCTTCACCAGATTTTTACCACAAAAAGATATTAGATTATAGAAGAATTGATTACATTTTAGAAGTGATCTGGATCTGAATCTGGATCTGAATTCTGGGTCTGGATTTAAATTTCTGGGGTCTCAAATGAGGATCACGTCAAAAGTACATGACAGATCTTCACCAAATTTTTACCACATGTGAAGCTATGGAAAACTCCATTACGATTTGGAAACGGAATCCAGATGAATATTAGAAATACAATGCGGATAATACGTCTTTCCTTCTGTGCTCACGTCAACGTTGGTGGACGTCAGAAATCTCTGATCGGTCTTGTTAATAATGCTCTGGGATGATAACTGTTCGGTTGTTTCGGTACCTTTCTTCGCTATGGCCATGGCGGTGGCTCTCCCAATGCCACTGTTGGCTCCTGTGATCATGAAGGAGCGTCCAGCCACGGACACCTCAAGGTCCTTCTCCACGAACCGCTTAGCGGCCGACAGGTGAGCATTCCTGCAAGACAGCAGGAGACACTGTGTGAGGAGAGGGGGTCAGAACGGGTCAGGGCTTGAGGTCAGTCTGCTTAGTGTACAGCTCCTCCCAGCTTTACTGTACAGACACAATGAAGGCGAGAGTGTGCCTGGCATTGTTTCTGATGAAGAGGCCTGCTGCTCACAACAACGTCAGTTTGTGTGTGCGTGTGGCCCCAAGGACCTCAATCCCCCTCTTTGTCCTTGAAGCCATTGTTGAGGCCGGCTGATGGAGGGAGGGGAGCTTGGGCCGGGTTGGGGGGGCTAATTAAGGAGCTGGGCAGTGAGGTTAAATGCGCGCTCTGTTTGGCGGTGTCATGCAGGGAGCCATTAGCGCAGGGTCAGAGCGGGCTGCCCGGCGGCTCTGTGGGGCAAAAGATAACACAGAACAAAGGGGCAGAAGGGAAACAATCACAAAAGCACCTCTTCACAACACTTGGCTTGTTGCTGAGCCGATGAGGAAAGGCTGCGTCGCGCTGCGACGGATCACATGGGGGCACATGGAGCCACGTTGGGACGAGATTAGCAATTTATGGGCCTTAATGTGTTCTGCTAATTCATCTTAATTTGTTGATTGGTTCACATACTTGTGATTTTGAAGTTTTGGAGTTGATTGATGCTCTTTTAGTGATCACCTACCACATGAAGACTATAGAATTTGCAAAGTTTCATTCACTCAGGTTTTAATAGTGTAAACAGTAGTTTTCTTCCCAAAACATCAGAAATGCTTCTTAAAGGCTGAGAGTCAAACGTGTGGCCCGGGAGTCCAAATCCAGTACGCCCGATGACATTTCTTAGTGTAAAATTAAACATAGAAAATAGGTTTAATCATTTAAAATGAAAGAAACCATTTATTCTGATTTGTATATAGTGAATCACGCTGTTTTATTAAGATTAGCGACCATATAACAGTGCTGAGACTCGAACCAAAATATCACTGACACAGCTGTGAAACAATATTTTATTGCTAGTAAAGTAGCATTACCATCAAAGTGAGAGGCTACAGAGGTCTTGCTTTTTTAACATAACGTGGGGACATTTTACAGTTTTTTCACCTGAAAGCATCGTTAAATTAAAAATGACTTTAACACACACACACAACACTGAGACCTGAGATGAGATATCGTTGATGCTGCTGTGAAAGTTCGCTTCCTCGTTTACCAACCTTAAAGTCAATGTGATTTTGTGAAAACATGTATAATGCAACAGCTATAAGCTTCTTTAGTCATTCCGCTGTCTTTTGCACCAGAATAGATAGGCTTTATGTTGATTGTAGCAATTTTCTATAGTAATTGTTTGGTTCTGTTAGACTTTTTCATCACATATACTCTGCATCACAACCAAGAAAAACATTAAGTTTAAATTAAAAGGTTATTATGGCATAATTTTACTGGTCTGGCCCACTCTAGATGAAATTGGACTGCATGAGTACTGAACAGCACACGTCTAGTGGATATATCAAGATTAACAATTATACATCAAAGCTTTTAAATGTCCTTTTTTGTTTTATTAACCAATTTGAAGTCAGTTTCATTTCACTCTAGTTTAATAACCACTTTATAGGTTTTTCCTCTTTTTTAATGGCTTGTATTCACTTTTTTGTTGTAATTTGTCATATTATCACACAGATCAAGCCTGTTTTCTTTTAATGCAAACTTGCAGCCAC
>OMNM01017838.1:2259-15036 GCA_900302745.1 Parablennius parvicornis | reverse complement strand
TGATTGAACACGCCGGTTCCTGATGTTCTGTGTGAATCGGGTGTTGTGTTGGAGCTCATCATCATCATCATCATCATCATCATCATCATCATCATCCCCTTCGTCCACTCTGTCATCTCGGCATTACCCAGCTATGCGCCCTCCAGCTTTTCGGGAATATCCCCCACGATCAATCTCCGCTGTTTGCTCATACTTTACTGTCCAAACACTTCCATGCGTGGAGCCGAGGACTTTTTTTTAAAAAGTGTCTGTAATACCTGTCTGCTTAACGCTCCCGCAGCTCGCAGACGCCCGGACTTGTTCATGCCTATAGGGTCTGCTGATGTTATCCGGATGAAGATTGAGTCGAGGCTTACCCAGAAAATGGTGTGTGATGAAGTGGGGGGCTTGGGTTGTTTGTTAAAAACCATGAGTGGGGGGCTTTGCAGAATTCCTAGTTTTTGAGGTGATGGCGGCGGAATGTGCGATCTTGAGATGGAGGAGCTGACAGCAGGGGGTCCCACCCGTTGACGCCAAGGGCTCTTATGGATGAGCACACTGCTAAAACTTTTGATTTTACACTTAGATATATCACACATTATACTGTCTCTAAGTTCTGTCACATTCACCGGTTTAATGACAAAATTCACACACTTGTGGACAAGTGGAGATGTGGATGCAGGTTCCAAGAACTACTGTAGAGAATCAAAAATCATAATCATAATTTTCTTAGATTTTGAGAAATCTCTCTAGTGTAAAGCGTGCGAAGCACCAAGAAGTTCTGTTATCAAGCCCCCTGATCTTCTCAGAGCACATGCTAGCTTCCATCTTGGAGGCGTTCCGAGTGCACAATGTTGACTTTCACAGCTTAAAGCATCACATCTTGGCCATGGGATGATGAAAAAATAGATATGAGAAATGTTGAGTTTAAACGACCCTGAGTATTTTCTAAACTAAATGCAAATCGGGAATGTTTAATCTATTCTCTTATCGGCGTGTCGCCACACGGTATGATCCGGACCGTGGTTCAACCGCAACACTTGCCAATCAATCTGTGTTTGCGCTGACTGCACGAAGGAGGAGCTTCTCACAACAGAAACTTGAATACGTTCCCCCTGTGTGACCGTGACAAATGACGGCAGAGCGCATTGGGACATAGAAGGTTTGCTTGAACACAAACCAGAGAGAAGGAAGCTTAAAAAAATGTGGCCATGAGAAGGAAAAGTTTCCTGGTCTTTTCCTCCCCTCCTTCATCAGATCCTTCCTCTCCCCATCTCCATCTGTGACCCCCCGACATCCACCGCAGGAGACTAACCAGCTGTGTTTGGGCCTCCAGCGCTCCTCGTTTACGTCTGTTTACTCCACGCTGCGCGGCGGCGGCGTGTGCGCCAGGGTCACGCGCAACCCTTGCACACTGTATACAAGCACGAGATCACACAGATGACTTGCAGATCGTATCGGATGTTTGTGCATCGGAGGGTAAATTCAAACTAATGGCGGGTTTTTTTTGTTTTTTTGTCTGTGTGTGTAAAATGTGTCACAGCCAGATCGTGCGTGTGTGTGCGCTTCGCGTGAGCGCACGTGTGTTTCTGTGTGTTCGCCTCCGCTGGGCCACCCAGCTGGAGTCATGTCATCTATAACTCGGCCAGACGGCGGATATTTGTGACGCCAGAACGGACCTAAACAGGACGTTGCTGGCTGACATGGCCGCCGGCTGCAGGAAAAAAAAAACTAAACTAGATTAAAGACGGAGACGCAGATCACTTTTACAGTGTGAAACTTAACATCCAGTATATATAATAATAATAATAACAATAATATAATATTCAAATAATCCTAAAATCAGCTCACTGTAAAGGGTTTTTTTTGGCCTTTGGAATGTAAATCGTATACGAGAGTGAATAAATGCCGGGTTTTTTATTTATTTGTTATTTTTTTGTAGCTTTTTTTCACGATTTGCCTCAAATTTTTGGATACAAATGCAGATCTTTGCTACTTTTGCATGATGTAATCAATTAGAAATTAGCCAATTAAGTAGCTATAAAAGTCCGAGACATGAACCTTCACATGTTACATCACCGCGTTCAAAGGGAAAAACAAGTCAACAACAAAGTTGATGAAAAATGTAAAAGATTATTATTGGTCATAACTGAAAACAATTATATTTGCTCTCTTTGGTATGTCAAAACGAGTCAGACAGTAATCATTATATAGTGTATGTTATCAATTATGTTATCAGGTCTTGCTGTACGATCCGTCCATCCACCTCATGCTCCTCTTCTCATCCTCTCTCTATAAATGAAGATTATCTTCTCTTTCCCCAGCTGGTAAAACTGACTCATCAAAAGTCTGCAATGTGGTTTTCCCGTCTTCAGATATCATTTTATACACGCCCTGAATTAACCGTTTATAGAGCAAGCATTTCTTTTTTTTCGTGAAAACGAACCGTTCTAAGTTAATGACGAGTGCAGGAGATTAGTGCGAGGCGGTGATTAGGATGAGGCTACATGTTTGTGAAAGCTTTTTGAAGAAAGCCAGTGAGAATTTAAGCCTATTTAGAGATCTCTTTAAGTATAAGTTGTGAAATACAAGAACCTTTCAGCCAGTTTTACACCTTCACAAAATTCTATTACACATAAAATACAATTTGTATTTTTTTTTTTTTTAGATTGAATGAGTGTTGAAATTCCTCAAATCCACGTATTTCAATGACTACCCTACAAAGCATTAAGGCGAATATGTATAAGATTAGTTGCTAAGGATTAAGACGATTGCCATAATTATGATCTTTTAAACAAACAATAAGAATGAAACAATGTACTTTGTTGCCTTATAGCCACCATAATGTTAATATTTCACAATCACTAATCCTAAAGACTGTTAATGTTGTGAAACTATGCATTTGAAGTCAAGATTAGTTGAGTCACGATTCACCTCAATACTTTACAGATGTTAAACTGCCTGAAAAATGTGACTGGGAATAAAATCCTGCGCACCACATCGTGTATGATGATGAAATAAACACGCTGTGACATTTTACTTGATCAATTCAGGCGTAACAAATGTAACGCCAGCGGGGAAATACTCCAAAATTAAAGTCTGGAGTTTGGATGGGATCCACACGGGCTCATTGATGCTTCAGAAGGGGTTGATAACAAGATGTAATTATCACAAAGAAATATTTGATGTGCAAACCTCCATATGATACATAACAGACACTCGGTTCTTTGAAAAGCTTCCAAACGCAGTTATCTAAGAGAGAAACTTTTGTTCCAACTTGCTCGGTTGTCTTTGCATCATGCAGAAAAATATCAGGTATCAGGACGAAGTATTAATATCTAATATTACGTATTATGTGATGTACAGCTGCAATAATGAGAAATCTATGAAAAGTAAGAATTCAACACTTAAAAACGTGCAGGAAATGCCGTCGTGATGACAAAACAGCAGCTAGTTCTTATTCCATCTTTAAAGTGAAATCTTGAGAAAGAATCTTAACACAAATAACTGATTGATCATTGATTTTTTAATCCTACTAACAAAAAACTTATTATTAAAATATAAAGTCAATCTATTCAAAAAGAGGGGAAAGGTGTCATTGTTTGCATTTTATATTCACTAAATTTAACCACGTCAAACACTGTTGGTCGGTCGAAACTATTGCTATAACTATTTATTTAACGCTGGTATTGCTTTTTGTAAGATTCAGCCCATTTTATAGTTCGTGTTCTAGCACAGTAGTAATAAATTCAACACGGTTGTACTGTAACGCAGTAAATGTAGTGTTTCCTTGACTGATAATAAACCTCCAAATTTGTACTTACTTGCGAGCGTGCATGAACTTGCAGTGGTGGCTGCGCACGTGCGCGCGCACACACACACACACACACACACACACACACACAGATCCCTCCATTTCTTTCCTCTGGCTAAGCATTCTGCAGTCATGATGGAACAGAGACGTTGCTATTAGACAGGATTAGGCCTCTACCTGCCTCGCCTTGTTGGCTCTCTCTCTCTCTCTCTCTCTCTGTCTGTCTCACACACACACACCCACACGACGTCCTACTCTCCTTCATGAACACAATTAGAGACTTAAAGAAGGGGAAAATTGAACAATTCTGTCATGTTTTGTGGGACAAAAACCAAGCGGGGCGAGACGGGGCACGTAGAGAAGATCAACAGCTAAATGCTATATTCCCGCTAATAACACCTCCATGGATTTACGATGAAGTTCCTCGGGTCCTACACCTGGTATTTCAACCCTGGAAGGCTCCCGCCACTTTTATTCGTCATATATTTTTAGGTTTTTATCCCGTCGTGAAAAATCGGGTGCCGTGCTTGTCCCGGTTTGCAATGAACAGCGTGTGACCACGAGAGGGAACACGACGTGCTGGATCACATGATTTTGCCCCGAGCGAAACGTCGCAGTCGAAGTGGAGATCGGAGACAGAGACACTATCCGTCACCGAGCCGATCCCTGACCTGTTACGTCCGGCAGTCCAGACACCCACATTCATACTTACAGGCAATTAATATTTAGATCCATGAGAAAACTAACATCAGATCTTTAAACTGGAGCGTTACAAGTCACCAAGTCCAATCTAATGCATGTCACGGTGAATGAAAGAAGGTATCTTCTCAATTTTTAAGGATTTTCAGGATGTGGAGTTTCATATGAAGAGACGACGAAGATAGATTTCTGTTACTGGTGACTGACAACTGTAAAACTACCAGGTTCCAGGAGAATATCAACTGGGAGTCATGACACTCTGGAGGCCGCCATTGTTGTTAATGTCCATCTACTGAGCATGTGCAGAACTATTTCTAATGGCCGTGGTGATACATGTGCAGCAGCAGCATTTCAGAAAAGTTGCGAGTTCCCCCGTTTCCATGGAGACGGAGCGTTTTCAAAGAGTTGTGTTTTCAGTGACTGTGAGCACTGTGGTCATGTAAACGGGGCCTCAGCTGAGCATTCAGCCTTAAAACTGAACCTCAACAACATCTAATTTTGAAAGTTTTTCATTGTACTTTATTCTGAAGGTTCCAACCTGCACTGCTGCTGCGCAGTCCTGCATTAGTTCATGTTTTAGCCGCCTCCCATCATGATGCATCGGCCTGATGCAGCATCTTCTCCCCCCCAGTGTGGACAGAAATACCGTCGTCCTGGCAATCGACACCAACAGCACAGTCACCTCACAGGTCACATGATCTCCTTCTATATATGTTCCAGGTTTGAACCTCCCCCCCCACATCTCATAAACCATTACTGGTATTCAGGCCTCCGTCCAAGACTCAGTCCGACGGTCCACAGCGTGAGAAGATGAGCTTCCGTTCAGGGTTTGGTTTCCCTCGCTCTATAAATCCACTCTGTTAGCAAAACGGAGCCTAAATATAGAGCCGGGCTGCCAAGTATAGACGGGCGGATCGTCACAGTGCATCCCGGGTCAACACTTGTTTGAGATGACTGGCAGCAGACAAACTGATGAAGGAGAAATAAAAGGGGGAAAAAACAAAACAAAAAACCTACTGCTGTCAATCAAAACCAGTCAACAGTGCAATAAAGTTAAATTTGGGATTTCCCCCTCCACCGCCCCCCCTAACGTGCCGGGTTTCTTCCATTGTTAATCATCATATTTACAACCAGGCGTGTTGAAATATCAACTCCAGTCAGACTCTTCTGCACAGACAACACTTTAAACCGCAATGTTTTTCCCACTGGCAAAACTGGCATGAACAGCCGGGAACAGGCCGCTTCTCGCCGGGGCCGTGATGTCATAAGATAGCAATAAAAGACGATTAAATAAAACACAACCGTGTGTTTTAGTGTAAATCAGTCAGAAATTACACTCAGGAAAGCCAGTGAGAGCTGTTGTGGAAAAGGGAGCGAGGTGAGAAGGTGAGAGAGACTGACTGTCGTGTGCTGATGTGCTACTTTTTTTTAAAATTTATTTATTTTGATTTGACTCAAATGAATAAACAATTTCTTTCTTTCTCCACAAGTTTACTTTGAAGATTCAGCCTTTAATTCAATCCAGTCGTGTCAAACACATTTTTTATTCATCTTTCAATTTCATCTTGAGTGGTAAAATAGTGCCGTAACCTTTAAATTTAAGGTTTTTCTTTGTTGTGGTGCAGACTATACATGATGAAAATGGCTGTTTTTACAAAACCAAACAAATACGATCAATCATCACTCACAAAAAATAAATGCAAACCCACTACTTCACAACATATTCAGTGCATAAGTTCCTCTATAATTGCTTGTCATCAATAATACAGGATTAAGCAACTAATAATGTGACAATTCAGTTTATTTTAAATGTAATAAAGCCAGTCACTTGTTTATAATTTAATAAATTAATAAGTTTTTGACGTATTATGCATAGTTGAGTATCACTCTTGTATAATAGGAGGAATATTGAAGACAAAATGACAAAAAACATAACAAAACATGATTGTAAAAGTTTAAAAACAGTGAAAATGCAAAAACTGTTAATAGTTTTTAGAAATAAATGATCGTTTTACAGTTTGCTTATTATAAATAGTGGATTGCATAGGGATTTAGACAGAATACGTACTGTGCAGCACTCTCTCAATTCTGGTTGTAATTGTTCCATTATTGGCTTTAATGGCCCATCATCGCATTACTGGTTGCTACGGAGTGTAAACAAGGTGATGCATGTGCTGCAAGCAGCCAACCCCTGTTTGTTTATCTGTGTTTATCCATAAATCTAAATGTAAACGAGTATAAATGTGCTGACATGCACTTAAAGAATAGCCTGTATTTCCAAAATAACAGTGAATGTGGTTGAAAATGAAGTAAAATCTGCATGTAAATGTGTCTCATCTGCGCTGTGGAAGTAAAGTTGTTTTTCTTAATTTTCCTGCCACTGTTCTGCAGCGTGAGCTTGTTTCATTAAATGGATTATTACTCTGATAAATAATATCTCCTTCCCCACTGCTTACTGATCGGTATGATGTCGGATCATCGTATAAACAGTTTGAAAGTTAGTCGAGACAGAGTAACGTTGTTGTCGCACACTGAAAAAGGAACACAGTTGTACTCCACCACAAAAGGAGTGTTTACGGTTCGATTTCCTTTGTCACAGCAAAGCAGGTGAAGTAAAACCAACACAATAATGATAAAGATAATATTTATACACATTGACAGAGTGTGGAGAACAAAGCAGCCTCGCCGGAGTGGAGTAAACATCAAATTAAAGTGTCACGAGATGTTTCCACTTCACAAGATTGACTCCAGTATGGAAGTTTTTTTTTTTTTTTCCCCATTTTCTCTTCCAGAGACCTGCTGTGGCGTTAGTCCTTGTAAACATTTCTTAACATCGTAGAAAATTCTTTTTATAATCCCTTGGAATTCATGTTGGTTTTTCAGTTGTTTTTTTTTTTTTTTTTTTAAGATCAAGATCAGAACATTTCTCGGTGAGCCACTTTCTGAGTTACGCTGCTTTAGGTTTAGACTACTGGGAGATCTTGTTGTTTCATCACGTGCCACTTTGTATCTCTATAAGTTTGAGATTTGTGCGTCCTGCAGTGAGTGGATTAGCCCGCCGTCTGATGTCAACAAGTTTGTTGTTCGATGTCTCCGTCCTATCCTTTTCACAATCCTTCTAACCCCAACCACTGCAAACAGAAAGTCCTCATTGAAGTGTCTTCCTGGAAAAGGAGTTTTCCCCTTCGTTGATGCCTGCTCAAGAGGGATTGTGGTGTTTTTTCTATATACTTTAAGTAAAGTATCATGAGATTGCTGTCGTATTGCAGTTATATATAAATATATAACATTTAATTGATGTAACTGTCACCAAACCCTCCAAACATACAATTGTAAACTTGTGCAGATGTGCATTATTATAAGAAACATACAATCCCACATATAAGGAATGACAGTATGAAGCTTTTCTATAATCACCCCTTTGAAGTACATTAAACGCCCCCCGCCTGAAGCAGGGATGAGGCACTTTTTTTTTTTTTTTTTAGAGAGGTAAGGGGCGGGAAAGAGGGGAAGATAGAAGGATGAGAGGTGGATAATGGGGATAAATATTAGAAAACAGTTAAGCACCTCGGTGGTTTTAGACGTAATGGCTCCCCACTGGGTGCAGATGGCGGCGGTGGGGCTGAAGACAGGGTGTAATGGCAGACAGGTGGGGCAGATGGTGTGAAAATACCTTAAAGAAAAGCTACAGAAAAGATAGGAGGAGCTCTGCAGGCCCCTGAAACGCGATCCGGTTTCTGAGGCCATTTCTGGTTTTGTACCTGGAAGCAGTGTGTGTAGAAAAAGAAAGAAAAAAAAGAGAAATGCATGCATGTATGTGGAGATGTGTGTGTGTGTGTCTTTTTTTGTCCACGCATCACAATAGCACAGCAATTACAGGTCATATATTAGGGGGAGGAAATCCGAGACACAACTAATGCGCCTCAGAGGAGCCCGGAGAAACTTGTCACGTAGCCGCGGCTTTACCCGGAGCGCCGTGCCGCTGTAGTTTAAGGTTTCACCTGAACAACGAGCGTAAACCGATCGGCAGGTCCCTATGGAAGGACGTGAATGGATGAATACCACCTGACACAACTTCGTGTGTGTGTGTGTGTGTGTGTGTGCATGTGCACAAAACGCATGTATGTGCGTCTGGATTCCAGTGAGAAAGAGATTTTAAAGTGTGTGTGTGTTGCTGCCGGCTGCAGGCAGTGACAGAACGAGAGCCTGGTAAAGATCATTGAAGACAATCCTCTGGTCCACTAACGTCTCGTGATGGTATCAGTTTGGACCCACAGGGCAGCTTAACTCCTCTTTGATCTGTTAAATATGTGGCAGTACCTCAGAGAGGATATATTAGATTAAACTAGAGGCTACAAAAAAATAAAATAAAGTACATGCAGGTCTGACATATATTATTGCACTAAAATGCTTTTCAATGCAAATTTGCTTGAAATCTACATGTAACTTAGACAATCAACCTTATGGAAGGTCAAAAAAAGATTCTCAAATCGACACGTTTGTGCCTTGGCTGTGAAATGAGGTGCCTTTAATAAGTCGCAGTGCCAAATTATGTGCACATGTATCATTTATGTGCACCATTAAATGTAATGAAATGTGTTAAAAGTAATTAAACTGATGTAAATTAAGTATATTCTATCATACAACTGTTCAAATTTTGTATGATTTAGTGGATTTGTTCCTCAAAATGAATCCCACCTCATTAGTAGAAAATATTACAGCAGCAACTGTCACGACTGTGGACGTGTTGAGCTTCAATCGTAATGAAAAAATATGAAATCACCAATACGCTTGAGAAGAAAAAGGAAGAAATGTGGGAGATGAAATTTGGAGATTATAAATTTGGAGTTAGTCGTTTACCTCGTGACTTCCTCGTGAAGTTTGGCCTCTTCCTGTGTGGAGTTTGCATGTTCTGTCTGTGCACGGCTGGTTATAAAATTGTTCAATTTGAAGTTGAAATACAAAAAAGAACTTTAAATCCACTGAAGTTAAAGCGTGTGTAAACAGATGACTGTTTGAGGAAATCAAAAATGTTGCAGGTTTCTGATACGGAGCAGATTTAATCCAAAATCCATAAAAAATTCTGCCCTCTGATGGTCGTACACTCCCTCGTATCCCACCACCGTCCCAAACAATCCCAGGCTTTGAATATCCCGCCGCCAACCCGAGAACCTATTTTTAGCAACGGATGTCTCACTAAACACTCCTCGGTCTGCGTCGGGTGTGTGTGAATGATAATCTGGCCTCTGATCTCATCTGAGTGGGTGTAGATGTCGGTGTAATCCGGTGGGTCGCAGGTACGTGTGTCTGTGTGGAGACGCGTGTTTCTGGGTGAACATCCATGTTTTGGACGAGGATACACACACACATGGATGACTGTATGTGAGAAGGTGTGTGTGTGTGTGTGTGTGTGTGTGCGTGCTGTTGAATTCCACACCTGCAGGCTGAGAGCAAACACACCCCCTGGCAGCGGAGTGGCAGACACATGTTCTGTCTCTTTCGATCATACCAAGTTGATCATCCGTTCGCAGCTCAGTTTGAAGTGGAAACAACAACAAAAAAGCAGCGGATATTTGTGAATTTACAAATATACACTCACGTGTTGGCAGTGGAACAGCGTGTTTACTTCCCTTTTCCAGTCTATTTACAAATATTTGCACATTCTGTATTTTGCTAATGAGACATTGGGTGGCCTCTCGTGTCATCCATCCACACGGCAGTATTTAGTAGCTACAGCTCCAAACAATATGGAAAGAAACAAATGCAAGTAAAAACATAAATGTGTGGGTCAATTCCTCAGATTATAGATGTCAAATATAATCCGAAAATAATTTCCACTGCTAATCAAGTTCATTAAAACGTAATTTGTGCAAACTATTTATCAAAACTTTAAAAAAAACTTTCATTGTGCAAACATCTGTATCCATAAGTGACGCTAATGTGTTGCATGCAAAGAAATTGATATTACAACAGAGATGGATGGAAAGCCATGAGATCTAGAGATGTTTAATTACATATAAATGATGTAAAGTATAATTATAGAGGATTAAAGTACATTCTGTACCAAACCCCAAAATATAATTGTGGTGAGAGAGAGAGAGAGAGAGAGAGAGAGAGAGACAGACAGAGAGAGAGAGAGAGAGAGAGAGAGAGAGAAACCCACATACTTTAAAAGTAAATCAATTAAAATGTCTATGTCTTCTCTAAATTTAACTGCTGACATTCGTTTCCTCAAACCTCACCTTCTTTAATTCCTCAGTGAGTCAGGTCAGTCTGTCAAAACAAAGCCAACCGCCAGCCTGAAGAGCCTTTATTGTGGCTCAGGTCCTCCCGCCCCACCAGACAAACCCCCGGCTGTCGTTTAAAATAACCTTTTCATAGATAAAATTGATAAGTGAATTCAGGGATTTGAGAGACGTCTGAGACGTTTTCCCCGAGCTGAGTCACTCTCCATCAGTCAATCAGCTGCGTCTGGACCTGCTCGTACCAACACATAAATAACAAAAGCTTCTTTTCGCCACAGTCTGCTGATGTGGCTTCTGTGCACTGATTCATCCCACCGGTCCGTGTGTTCATCTCACAAAAGGAAAAAAAAGGAGTGTTGGGAGGAATTTCTATCAGTCTGTAACCTCCAGCGTCTACAAGCTGACCCACGAAAGATTGTTACCACGTATGACCACAGGGGGCGACATGGAGAAGGCGAGCACGTGCATCTTTTCACACCCATGCACACACACCTGGGAGATACATTCAGTACGTGTTCATTTTCCTGCTTCTTATACACTGATAACACAACATATGAGCGCAAATATAAATATTTACATGCACAAATTGTTCTCAGATTCTCTTCCTACACTCAACAATCCTGAACCGAATTGTTTTTAACTTCTGCGACATTCTTCATTCTACAAGTGTGATTTTCTGAACAACACAGAGAGTTTCCATACTTTAAATATTTTGGGCGATTCAGATTCAATGTAAAACTGTCTGTCAAAAAATATCAGGTGAAAACGCACTATTTTTTGCATTTCCGTTTTAGAAAATGTTCTCAATAACGTGACAACATTTTAAAAAGGAACTTAAAATCCTGTCAGTATTTAACACACTTCTCATATTCTGACACATTAGCACGAAACATATGTCGTCAACCATTTTTCTGGCTTTGCAGTCAGAGCGTTGTTCAGAAGTAGTGAAATTTGTAAACACTGTGTAATGTTTCTGACGTTGTACTGAAGTGTGATCACGAGAATCGAATATGAATCACTTGATAAAATCTGTGTAACCACACCGTGAAAAAAAATCTGGTTTAGGCAGCAAAGCTAATCTGGGCATCAGGACTTGCAGAACATCTTAAATATCCTTCGAAATGCACAAAAAGCAACTTGAAACCATCTCATCCTTTCAGGAAAACACAAACTTCTATCCCCTCAGACATGATGACAGCTGCAACAGACCATAATTACATTGCCTCGTCCTTAAATGGTTAAAATGCTGCACGAGAGTCACCTTTGCTCTCTTTTACTGAACATCAGCTTTAACCCCAGTAGAGATGTTGAAACTGTAAATCTGAGATAAACCGCAGCCTCTGTTTAATGTGATGTGTTTCAAGGACAAATGGTGGCACAGAGAAATGGCCATATAGGCCATATAGGGAAATGGCTCCCAAAAGTCAAAGTCAAGGGTGAAGTAAACTGTAAAAGACAGGATGGAGTGAAGCTGGGTCTATTCACCAGTTTCAAATTGGCCACTACACCGAAAACAAAAAACAAAAAAAACCTGGAGAGTCCTTGAGATTCTTCTCAAACTCGACAGCAGGAAGGGCCTGCTGCGCTGTTCACTGAACACTTCCACCTGAGAAAACTACAGAAAATCTTAAAAATTACTCTTAAAATGGATTTATATCGTACATATATATGTTGGTGCATGGTCAGTCTGTTCGTGCCCATTCATGAGAATTCTGGAAACAGCCACAGTCTCTAAACTGGTGCAACAATATAACGAAATGTCCCAAAAAAATCTTCACCTGTAGTTCATGAATGACGCATGCATTGCTTGCAGAGGTTGAAAAAGAAACTAAGATGCCGATTAAAGAACCGTATTAAGTTGAAGAACCTCGTCCACTGAAAAAAAAAAAAGAAACAGCTCTGAATGTAACCAGGTATGTGTGGGAATCCACTGAAAAACCCTCCAATTGAATGCAAAGCAAAGGAAAACACAAACAGAGGGTGTCACCGGGGATAAAGTTTGCCTACATAAATGTCGCCTGCGGGCAGAGAGACCCCCAC